>ML819845.1:186165-247139 GCA_009831015.1 Picea engelmannii | reverse complement strand
CTTTCATATTCAAAGTGTTATTTATGTTATTATTCTCTTATCATTTCAGTGCTATTGTGGTGAATGTTCTGGTTATATTGTTGTTATTCTGCCATTTCTAGCATTTTATTTATGCTCTGCATACATTTTATATCTGGTATATTACAAGTGGTATCAAAGCACTTTCCTCAGCAGAAAGTGTGGATTAATTTATTTATTTTCAGGGTAGACGTATTTCGGCGTCTTTAAGCCACATAGATCTATCGTTCTATGCATAAATCCGTGGTTGAGCGATTCATACATGCAATAAATACAAATGGTACTTAAGCCCACATATGTTGGCCACCCTTGTAACCCTTGTTAGTACCCCTTTGAGTGGCATCAGACAACACCTGTGTACGGATCGGCCTAGATTACCTGAATCCCTCTTTAGATAAATCGATCGGTCGCTTGACTGCTATAGTGTCACCGAGAACAACACTCGGGAAGATACTCTCTAGTACCTGGGTAGTTGGGTAGTACGACTAAGGGTACGGTCTATTCTCCTTAGTTAGTGCCCTGATATATTGGGCCGAGTACTACTATTGGACCCCGTATGTATATCAAAGAGCTATAGCACAGGGCAAACCCTTGTCTGTAGAACCCTTGAATACCTAACCCTTGGGGACAGAAATATAAACAAATTAAAACAAACAAAATCCATTGTCGTGCAACTGTTTTCGAGTTTCCAAGTAAATACACATTTCTTTCTGGTTAAGCATTTGGGCATTTCCTCTCTGCAGTATTCTTCAGATCAGAGTATAACTCCGCAGGTGTACAAAAAAAAAGTCTAGAAATTTTTTAACCATTATTTGAGACCTATTCCATTGGATTAATCTCTTCGCCCTTTTCACATTCATCCATATCATTTTTCAGAAAAAAAAAAAAAAATATTACCCCACCCACTCCTTTTCAGTTCCCCAATCCTCATGGCCCATACCCATAGCCAATACTTGGAAGCTCACTTCAACACCTTGCAATCTGGTCTCATCGAAACCCAACAAGAATTGAAACAAATCAGTGCCAATGTTGCAACCATCAATACAACCATGCATTCCTCAATGGAGGAAATAAAAAAAGACCTCACCACCTAGCTTGAATCAGTCTTTTCGGCACTCTACACCAAATTGCATATCCCTATAGATAACCCTTCCTCTTCCTCACCTCCACATCCTGAAGGTGACCATTCCTCTCATTCCAATAACTTTCAGAACCATCACTTTCAACGTGACCTACGCCTTCCGCGGATGGATGTGACCAAATTTGATGGCTCAGACTCCACTGGTTGGGTAACCCAAATGGAACATTATTTCTCTTTATACGGCATTACAGATGACTTGGACAAACTCTGATATGGTGTTCTCCATCTAGATCAAGAACTGTGGCAATGGTGGCAATGGAGAAAAACTTCTCATCAAGGGTATATTGCTTGGACACACTTTGTGGAAGAGCTTTATGAACGCTTTGACACTGACACCAACCATTTGGGTCGTTTGAAAAAGTTGAAACAATTAGGAACAGTGGAAGAATTTATAGCTACCTTTGAGCGCCTGGATTTTAGGACAAAGGGCATGTCTGATGCCTTTTTCTGAGAGTGTTTTATCAACGGCCTCAAGGATGAGATTCGGGCCCATGTCCTCATGGCTCAGCCTCAGAGTTGGGTGGAGGCTACTAAAAGAGCTAAATAAGAACATGGGGTATCCTCTCAAAACCGAAAACCATCCTTTATCCCTCGCCCTAAACCAGTAAATCCCAATACTCCCTCTACCCCACTAAAGATCCAAAAATTGACCAGGGATAAAATGGTTGAACGCCAACTCAAAGGCCTTTTTTATAACTATGATGACAAATATTTCCCGGGCCACAAGTGTAAAGAACAAAATATTTTTATGGCCATCTCCGAGGATATTTCGGAAGAGGATGTAGAAACTCCCCTTGTGTCTGAGTCACTTGAATCCACTAACATAACCCTCCCTCAGACCCTCCCAAAGTAGAGTCGGTCATTTCCCTCAATGCTCTCATTGGTTTCTCCGCTCCCCAAACCCTCAAGTTAATCAGTTACATCAAGCATCAGAAGGTCATTATTTTGTTTGATAGTGACAACACCCATAATTTTATTCATCACCAAATTGCCCAAGAAACTCATTGCTACATCCATGCCGTTAATAATTTCCAAATCATGATTTCCAATGGTGGTTCCATGAAATGTGGAGGGAGTTGTGAAAATGTGTGTCTCCAAATTGGTGACTACCACCTGAAATCCCATATGTTTGCTATCGACATGGGAGGTTGTGACATTGTGTTGGGTGCAGACTGGCTAAAGACTTTGGGTCCCATTCTCATGGATTTTAAAGACTTAACGATGAAATTCAACCAGGAGGGCCACCAATATAAGTTCCAAGGCATCATCGTTGGTTCACCAGAGATCATTAGTTCCCATCGCATGGAAAAGATGCGCAAAAAAGGTCATTCTGGTGTTATCGCCCAACTCCATGACATACAAGCAACATAGACACCCTCAGTTCCACAAGACCTCCAAGCCATCCTTTATAAACATAAATTGGTCTTTTCCACTCCCCAAGGACTCCCTCCTTCCCGTGGTGTTCATAATCATTCCATTCCCCTTGTACCTGTAAGCCTTCATCCCAATATCCGTCTGTATCACAACCCCCTTTCCCCAAAATTTGATATTGAGAAAATGGTCCAGGAACTCCTTAATGCAGGCGTTATCCACCCTAGTACAAGCCCCTACTATTCTCCCGTGGTCATGGTCCTAAATAAAGAAGGTTCTTGGAAAATGTGTCTTGACTTTCGTTCCCTCAACAAACTTACCATCAAAGACAAATTCCCCATTCCTGTCAATGATGACCCCCTGGATGAATTGAGTGGCACCCAATTCTTCACTAAACTGGATCTTCGTTTGGGCTACCACCAGATACGTATGAAAGAGGCAGACATTCCAAAGACTTCCTTTAGAACTCATGAGGGCCACTATGAGTTTTCGTTCATGCCCTTTAGCTTGTGTAATGCCCCCTCCACCTTCCAAAGCCTCATGAATCATGTCTTTCATCCCTTTCTCTGCCATTTTGTCTTAGTTTTCTCTGATGATATCCTCATCTATAGAAAAACCTGGATAGACCATCTTGCTCAAGTGGATCGAGTTCTCCATTTACTCTCTCAGCACCAACTTTTCCTCAAATAGTCTAAATTTTCTTTTGGCGCCTCAGAAGTAGAATACTCGGGTCATCTGGTTGTCAAGGATGGCGTCAGGGTGGATCCTAAAAATATTGAATCTATGCAAGACTAGCCTCACCCAAAGACTCTTAAGAGCTTGTGTAGATTTCTGGGCTTAATAGAGTATTATCACAAGTTTGTTAAGAATTATGGGAAGATTGCAACACCTCTCACTGCTCTCCTTAAAAAGAACTCTTTCACTTGGACTCCAACCACTACTCAAGCTTTTCAAACCTTGAAGATGACCATGTGCACCACTCCAGTCCTCGCCCTTTCCGATTTCACAAAGACCTTTATGTTGGAATGTGATGCCTCAGGGAAAGGAATTGGTGTTCTCCTTATGCAAGAGGGTTGACCTTTGGCCTTTACCAACAAGCAACTATCTAAAAGAAATCTGGGAAAATCTATCTATGAAAAGGAAATGTTGGTTATTCTGCATGTCGTTGATTTGTGGTGCCCTTATCTATTGGGGAAATGTTTCCAAATTAAGACAGACCATCAAAGCCTCAAGTATTTTCTGGAACAATGCATTTCCTCCCCAAAACAACAAAAATGGGTGACTAAGCTCTTTGGATATGATTATGAGATCATTTAAAATAAAGGCAAAGACAATGTGTTTGCGGATGCACTTTCCTGCAAATATGAAGATGAAGGATCCCTTTTTTCTCTTTCATTCATTGTCGCAGATTGGCTCCAAGCCATTCGCTAGGAATGGCTACAAGATCCCAAAAGTTTGTAGTTGATCCAACAATTGCAGTCCAATGCTCCAGCTTCCCTAAGGTACTCTTGGCTCCATGATGAACTTCGATACAAAGGCCATTTGTATTTAAGTAAACAATCAAAGATTAAATCCATGGTACTTTCTGAGCTTCATGCTACACCCACAGCAGGGCACTTCGGGTTCACCAAAACCTATGACAGGGTCAAACGTTCTTTTTTCTGGGATGGTATGAAACAGGACATTCGTAATTTTTTCACTGAATGTGATGTATGTCAACGCAACAAGGGAGAATCAGTCAAATCTCCGGCCACATTACAACCTCTCCCGATTCCACCTGCTATTTCGAAGGATATCTCTATGGATTTTATTACCGTCTTACCCAAATCAGGAAATAAATTAGTCATCATGGTGGTTGTTGATGACCTTTCCAAGTATGTTCATTTATGCACTCTTCAACACCCATTTATAGCATCCACGGTGGTTCAAATTTTCATGGATCAGGTGTTCAAGCTTCATGGCATGCCACACTCTATTGTTTATGATTACGACCCAACTTTCACAAGCAAATTTTGGCAAGAACTGTTCAAGATACAAGGCACCGAATTGCATGTCATCACAACTTATCATCCCCACACTGATGGCCAAATGGAAGTTGTCAATAAGTGTTTGGAAACATATTTGAGGTATTTTGCCTCAGAAAAGAAAAATCAGTGGTCTCAATGGTTACCCCTAGATGAATGGTGGTACAACACTTCATACCATACAGCTACACACATGACTCCTTTTGAAGTAGTATATGGACAGAAGCCACCTTTATTTCTCTCATACTTACCAGGTACCTCGAAGGTCCAGACGGTTGACCTAACACTTACAGCTTGAGAGGCTATTCTCTGTACACTCAAAGAGAATTTGGTCATGGCATAAAATCGCATGAAGAAACAATCAGATCAAAGTCGCTCTGAATGTCAATTTGCAAAAGGGGATCAAGTGTTTCTTCGACTGCAACCTTACAAGAAAAATTCCCTCAAGGCCAAGCATTGTCAAAAGCTAGCACCCAAATTTTATGGTCCTTATACCGTTCTCAAGTGTGTGGGACAAGTATCCTATCAGTTAGCTTTGCCCATCCATTTGAAGCTACATCCTATTTTTCATGTTTCATGCTTAAAGAAGGTGATTGGAGATAAGTCCCAAATTCAAACCAACCTTATAGAGTTAGCTGAAGAAGGATCCATTTGGCTACATCAAGAAGCAGTTTTGGACTAGCATGAACATCACCTATGTCAAAGAACCATCAAGGAAGTGCTAGTCCAATGGAAATATACAACTCCAACAGATGCCAGTTGGGAACCAGCTACCATCCTGCAACAATTTCCTCATCTCAAGCCTTAAGGACAGGGTTGTTTTTAAGGGGGCAGACATGTTAGGGTCCTAACCTGCACATAGGTAGAACAATATATTCGGATGTAATTCAGGGAAAACTCCCTCTAGACAGACTAGACAGATGTCATCAGGAGCACAACAACATCTGGCACCACCTAGACATACTACAAGGCCTCGATTTATGCCTAGAGGACCTTTGTTTACAACACCATGACGACAGACTCCTCACTAGAGGACTCCTTACAGAGGATCATAAGAGAAACAACATCAATCATATCTATATTTTAGTCCTATTCAACAAAACAAACCAGGATCAGAGCCTGTTAGACCAACAACTTCTACTTCAGGGACTAGGAGCACTAGACCAAAGACTGGATGTTGGAAATGTGGTGAGCCACATTACCAACAAGAGTATCTGATTGAGAAGGAAAAAGGGGTCGGATCATCAAGACCCACTATATTTGGATATTTGGGCAAGGCCCATAGGATACATCCAATGGTGAACAACCACCTGGTTGAGCATCAATCCACTCTGCTACAGACGTCATGGATGATCACAAACCAAAACTATAGTGTATTGATAGATCTAGGTGCTACAAAGGGCTTCATCTATATTGCAACACTGAATAATTAAGGTAAAGGCATTCAAGAAGAATGAGTTCAAGTACGTAGAAATGGCATTAGGTGCCAAACAAAAGGTCGAAGAAAATGTTAAATCTTGTAGACTTAAATTGTGATGCAAGATCATCGCTCCCCCTCAGCATGTTCCAGTCGAATAACACACATGATGTGCATTCAATAAAGCGAGAGGCATCACCCTCTCATCTTGCCTCGAGAATCCAAAGCATGATCCAGGCATTAAATGAGGACAGGTTGGAAGAGCCAAATTGTGCCTTCGCACAAGCTGAATATAAGGTCGCCATTAAGTGGTCAATTAAGTGGTTGATAGTAAGAGGGATCTGCATCTGATTTGGAGCATATTTCCATCATTGTAATTTTCCCATTAGACATGCATTTTGAATGGTGATTTGACACCACTAGTTTAGCTTGGAGGGAAGCTCGTCGAGCCCCTCTTGTATAAATATTTCTATTGTATGCCTGATAGAAGCTGCTGGAAATTGATGAAAAATCATTCTAACAAAATTTAGGGAGGTTGATGAGAGTTGAGACTCAGTCGCAGTATGGACACAAATATCTGTAATTTGATATTCTACCATTAATAGAAAATGACAGTTTTTTGTGTTATCAATTTCTGTGTAATGGATTCTATGCTATGAATGTCATTTGTATGCATTTGAGTTGTAGATGAATGTTAGAAATCGTCTTCATGGATAGAGATACAATTTTATATATGTAAGTGTGTTGGATTAGGTCTGATTCTCTAGGCTAAGTACAAGGAGTGCGCGACAGAGGGTGGAACAATGTGAGCCGACGCAAGGAGTGTATGTCTGAACTTAGTGGAGTCAGAAGAGAAGATGTCAGGAGGGCATACCAGGATAATTCATAGACTTGGGAGGAAATTTCAAGGTGGTTGAGTACCTTGGAAAGAAATATTGTGTAGGAGGAAGCACAGTTCAAAATTACTGAACACTCTGAAAGACTCTTCCAGGAGGGCATAGAGAAAGTATGAGAGCGCACAAGAGAAACAAAACTGGAAGTGTTGTTATCCTTAAGAGAATCCTAGAATTGTTGAACATTCTGAGGAAGGAAGGATTTGAAAGAGTGTGTCGACAAAGGAAAGGAGATGCCTTAAGATGCTCAGATAGGCTAAGGAGAATCCGTGGAGAAGTCAATTCGAGCACAGGGAGGGCATCAAGGAGATTGTAAATCCATTCTACAAGCTCAAGAGGAAGATATTGTAGAATGGAGTCGTGAAGGGATCTATCCCACGGTCATCGTCTATGGTCATATCAAGGAGGGAGCCTAGCATAGAGAGCTAGAGTTCATTGGCATTAAGAATTGAAAATCACTAAGGAGATGGTCCGAACATGCCACATAACCTGTGCCGAGAAAGTAAAGGGCCTATGTCAAGTTAAATTGGTTACATCAGGAGCCCGACGAACCATTCGGTTTGGTGACTTGAATGATCCTACGCCAGGAGGTCGAGAAACCCCTCAGAAGGGAGGAGAGGGGGTGGCTGCTCCATCAAAGTGGTATCAGAGCATCATTCTTTTTTTAGGTGTAAAGAAGGAGATAAAGAAAATACTTTGATACCAAGAGCATCAGAGTTGATGCAGAATTGATTTCTATAAGCAAGGGAGACAAAGTCTGGTACTCTATTGAAGTTGTTGCAAGGTGTGCAACAAATGATAAACAAGAAGGTGGGTTGTAGGTGAAGCAATATGGTCATTGGAAGTCATGAACATGGTTGAGGGGAAGTCTGCCAACAGAAAAGCAAAGTGGAAATAGACAAAGAGATTAGGGAGATCAAGGCAAAGATGGAGTCACTAGCATTGAAGATACAGTGGGAATTAAAGGTACGCTAGAGGTATGAATGGCCTTTGAAGAGGAAAACTAAGTGTCATGTTTGGAATTTTTTGGCTAGATGGAAGCAACATGTGTTAAAAAGGTGGCTGAGGTATGCGAAAAATATTAGTGATGAGGGAAAGAGATATGGAAAAGGTCCTGTGAGTTGCCAAGTGGGCAATGTGAAGGGAGCAGTGGATCTTGTAAACTGCAAGGTGGGTAGAGGAGACATCCCAAATTTCCAATTAGGCAAAGAAGAAGACGCAAGATCAGCTAAAATTTTGCATCAGGGGGTGTTGAAAGATGAAGAGGAGGCTGAGGAAAGACCTCACTCGGGTCAATATTCATGTGGAACTGCAAGCTGCGTGAATGAAGAAATTGACAAGTTGGAAACTTTCATCAAAGTGAAGGAGAAGGATCAAAGGACCATTTTGATAATTGGAGGAGTCAATATATTCCTGACAAGAGGTCGAGGAGAGGCTAGCACATATTTTGCATATGCGACAGAAAGACAACAAACTGAGACTGTCATGGAGAAGGAACAAATACTAAAGTTTGTCCCAACAGAAGGAGAACGCCCAATTGGATTACTCACCTAGTGGGAGATGGCGTTAAAGGAATTAGAGGATTGGTTAGACCATCCGGATCCAGAAGGTGGATTTCATAAGATAGCCATGCTAGAGGAGACACACCAACATGAGTTGCGGCTGGAAGAAGATGAAAAGGAACCAACCGAAGAACTGACAGGAGTCAATCTGTCATAAGTAATAGATGCGAAGAAGCCCAATGATGAGGAGACTGCAAAAGTGGAGGCTGCAGTAGAGTGGTAAGTTAAGGTCACAAGAGATGAAGAAGATAACATGGGAGATCGATGTGATTTACCCATGGACAAGGAAGAAATGCAGCAAGCTAGTCTGCAAAAGAAGAGCTAGTCGATGGAGAAACTAGATGAGGTAGTTGAGGAGATAAGGAAGCTGATGTTGGGATCATAAAAGGAATCAATCAGCACAAGGAAGATGGAAAAAAGGAAAACTGCATGAGCAGCAGGGATGATGTAGGAGTAGATGAAATGAAGCAGAGGAATCGAGAGACAACTCCAGGAGAAATTTTGGGATCCATGAAGATTTAAACCATGCTCAAAATCCCATGATCATGAGGTCATGATTTTCTTAGCCGTGGAGTATGATGTAGGAGCATCACTCCACCTCAACATGTGCTATTCGATTAACACGCATGATGCATATTCAAGAAAGGGAGAGGCATCTCCCTCTCATCTTTCTTCAAGAATCAAAAGTGTGATCCAGGCATTAAATGAGGACAGGTTGGAAGAGCCAAATTGTGCCTTCGCACAAGATGGAGATAAGGTCTCCATTAAGTGGTTGATGGTAGGAGGGATCTGCATCCAATTTGGAGCAGATTTCCATCATTGTAATTTTCCCATTAGAGAGATGTTTTGAATGGTGATTTGACACCACTAGTTTAGATTGGAGGGAATCTCGTTGAGCTCCTCTTGTATAAATATTTGTATTGTATACCTTATAGAAGCTGTTGGAACTTGATAAAATATCATTGTAAGATTTAGGGAGGTTGATGAGAGTCGAGACTCAGTCGCAGTCTAGACTCAAATATCTGTAATTCGATATTCTACCATTAATAGAAAATGACAGCTTTCCTGTTATCAATTTTTATGTAATGGATGTTGTGATATGAATTTCATTTGTATGCATTTTAGTTGTAGATGAATGTTAGAAATCGTCTACAGGGATAGAAATATAGTTTTCTATCTATAAGTGTGTTGGATTAGGTCTAGTTCTCTAGGCTAAGTGCAAGGAGTGAGTGTATGAACTCAGTGGAGTCAGAAGAGAAGCTGTCGGGAGGGCATACCAGGATAATTCATAGACTTGGGAGGAAATTTCAAGGTGGTTGGGTACCTTTGAAAGAAATATTGTGTAGGAGGAAGAAAAGTTTAGAGTTAATGAACACTCTGAAAGACTCTTCTAGGAGGGTATAGAACAAGTACGAGAGTGTACAAGAGAAACACGACTGGAAGTGTTGTTATCCTTGAGAGAATCCCAGAATTGTTGAACATTTTGAGGAAGGAAGGCTTTGTAAGAGTGCATCGACAAACGAAAGGAGATTCCTTAAGATGCTCAGATAGGCTAAGGAGAATCCATTGAGAAGTTGGTTCAAGTGCAACGAGGGCGTTGAGGAGATTGCAAATCCATTCTATAAGCTCAGGAGGAAGAGTGATAAACTTCTAGGAGGGAAAGAAAAAGTTTGCAAAGTACTGGTGAGCTTTGAAGGTATTCAAGCCGAGCAAAGTCGCAATAGAGTCTGCACAGAACTCTACAGGGAGTGCAGAAGGAGTTTGAGAATAGCCTAAGTCTTGAAAGATAAATTTGTGCTAAGTGTGAAAAGGGGTGGTGGGTTTTTTGAACTCCCGAAGACAATGAAATCGTCCATGATCAGGGGGGGGTACATGTGGAAGAAGATCGATACGTTCGGGAGAAAGAACTTCGCGAGGTTTGTCGAGAGAGAACAAGCATCTTCAGGAAGTCTCGAGGAGAGATTTGAATCCAGGTCATCAGATATGGAAGGACACATGGTAGATATCCATGTAATTCGGAGGAGGAACCCTTCAAAGAAAAGTCAAGAGGAGAGAATTCCTGAAGAGCTGAGAGCTGAAGAAATCTTGTCCGTCCATCGAGATAGGATGTGTGGTGAGAGATCAACACTTTGCTGATTCGAAAATCAGGAGGAGAAGATTTGGGAGAAGGGAGGATTCACGAAGTCGGAACTCACGACTTGATCTCAACCGTTGATCGTGAGAGGAATGTGGCCTGTAGATTTGGTCCCGGAGAATTCGCCGATTCGGGAATTGGGAAAAAGGGAGTAAGAAACTCATGAAAGTTTTGAAGCAAAGAGTCACGAAGGGAGCTATCCCACGGTCGCCATCCATGGTCATATCAAGGAGGGATCCTAGCATAGAGAGCTAGAGTCCATTAGCGTTAAGAATTGAAAACCACTAAGGAGAGGGTCTGCAGGTGCCACACAACCTACATCGAGAAATTAAAGGGCATGTGTCAAGTTAAATTGGTTCCATCAGGTGCCCAACAAACCATTCGGTTCAGTGACTTGAACGATCCTATACCAGGAGGTCAAGCAACCCATCAAGAGGGAGGAGAGGGGGTAGTTGCACTGTAAAATTGGTATACCTTGTAACAAAAGTAGATATTTATGTCACGATACTAGGATCTTATGACATAATGATTGGTATGTATTGGTTGGAATCACATGATGTGATTCTTAGCTGTAAGATGAAATGACTAAGTTTGATAGATGATTTGGGACAAAGTAGAGTGATTGTAGGAAGAAACCAGGGAGTGTTCTTGAGGTACATTTCTTCCCTACAATTGTAGAAGAGTATGCGCAAGGGATGTAGACTATATGAAATCTTAGAGCTAAATGAAAAGGGTGAGGTAGAAGGACTAGAAAACCTTCCTATAATGCAATAATTTGCAGACATTTTTCTAGAATAGTTACCTGGCCTACCACCTGAAAGAGAGATGGAGTTCAAAATAGACTTGAAACCGAGAACTATACCTATTGCAAGAGATCCTTACTGGATGCAAATGACTGAATTGCAGTAGTTGAAAATGAAATTGAAGGAATTGTTGGATTTGGGACTTATTCATCCAAGTGTGTCTGTGTGTCATCTTGTGGTGCATTAGTTGTTTTCATAAGGAATAAGGATGATTCGTGGATACTTTGTATTGACTATCATCAATTGAACAAAGAGATGATCAAGAAACAATATCCATTGCCAAGAATAGATGATATTTTTTACCAGATGAAAGGGGCAACAGTATTTTCGAAGATTGACTTGAGATTAGGATATCACCAATTCCAGATTAAGGAAGAAGATATCCCTAAGATCACTTTTAATAAGAGATTTGGACACTATAATTTTACGTTCTACCATTCGGATTGACAAACACCCCAGGGGTGTTCATGAGTTTGATGAATGGGGTGTTCTGTGAATACTTGGATAAATTTATTCAATTTTTTATTGATGACATACTTATTTATTCTCGAACGAAGGAATATCATGATGAACACTTGAGGTTGGTATTGCAGTGCCTAAGATAAAACAAATTGTACTGGAAGCTATCAAAATTCTCTCTTTACCAATCTAATATTCACTACTTGGGACATATCATATCTGGCAAAGGTATCGATGTGGATCCAATGAAAGTGGAGACTACTATGGAATGACCAACAATGAAAAATGTACATGAAGTATGCATCTTTATGGGTTTAGTAGGATATTACCAACGATTTTTCCAAGGATTTTTGAAGATAGAAAAACCAATCACGAAATTGCAGAAGAAGAACAAGAAGTTCTTGTGGACTGAGAAATGCACAGAAGAATTTCAAAGGCTCAAGGAGTTGTTGACGACAACACCAATAATAAAATTCCCTGACATGGACAAGGAGTTCTTGATAGGCAGAGACGCATCCAAGGAAGGGTTAGACAGAGTTTTGATGCAAGACAGTCAAGTGATTGCTTACATTTCACAGAAATTGAGAAGGCATGAAAAGAACTACACAACAAATGACCTACATTTATTAGCTATTGTTTACATCTTGAGAGTGTGGATACATTTTTTGATCAAATGAAAATTCAAATTAAATACAAATCATTGTGGATTGCATCAACATTTTACACAAAGTGACCTGACGCGCGACAAAGGTGTTGGTTAGAATTGCTTAGTGAATACGAATTTGAAATTCCCTACATTAAAGGAACTGTGAAATGAGTGGTAGATGCACTTAGTAGGAGGCCACACATATTTTCGGTGTTACTTCTTAAGAAGAATCTTCAAGAAATGATTCTAAATATACAAATCAATGATGACTGGTATAAGGAAGTTAATAAAAATATTGGACAAGATACCATGATGGTACCAAGGTATGAAGGTTATTCACTAGATGACGATGGATTATTGAGATTTAACAGAAGAATTTATGTACCACCTAACGATGATCTAATAAGTTTGATCTTAATTGAACCACATCGAGCAGTATACATGTCTCATTCAGGAGTCATGAAGATGAAGGTAGATCTTAATCCTTTGTTCTTCTAGAAGGGAATGAAGGCATACATAGTTAGTTAAGTGGTGAGATTTCTAGAATGTCAGCAAGTGAAGGCTGAACATAGAAATCTAGTAGGATTATAAAAACCACACGCTATTCCTTAATCAAAATGGGAAGTCATTTCGATGGAATTTATTGTTCGATTGCCACTAACGGTAAGAAGACATGATTTGAGTTTTGTGGTAGTTGACACTCTGACGAAGAGTACACACTTTATTCTAGTGTGTACGACGTATCAGGAACTGTACATAGCTAAAGTGTTTGTCATCGATATTGTGATATTACATTGGGTTCCAAAATGAATCATATCCAATCGAGGATCGCTATTTACAGGATGATTTTGGACTAGTTTCCAAGAGGGTTTGGGAACACAATTAAACTTTAGCACAACTTATCACCCAAAGACAGATGGGAAAACAAAAAGGAAAAACCATATTTTGGAGGATATGTTGCATATGTATGTAATGGACCAAGAGAAACGTTGGGAATAATTCTTTCCACAGTATAATTTGCATACAACAAACGATTAAGATGGAACTGTTTTAGTTTCTTTATGGGCGACCGTGTCAGATGTTGTTGAGTTGGGATAGACTTGAGGACAGGGTACTGGTAGGACCATAAGTGATTCAAGAAATGGAAGAACAAATGCAATCGATCAAACATAGAATTAAAGAAGTGCAAGATCGACATAAGAGTTATGCTGATGCAAATCGCATTGACTGCAGTTATGAAGTTGGATATAGAGTCTTCTTGTAGGTAAAACCTCAAAAGAATTTGATCAAGTTTGGAAAAGGTGTTAAAATCTCTCCTAGGTTCATGCGACCCTTTGAAGTAGTGGAAAAGAACGAACCAATGGCTTATTGACTAACCTTGCCTAATTCTTTGAGGTGTATGCATGATTTTTTTCATGTATCTCTTTTGAGACACTATATTAGTGACCCTTCACATGTTATTGACATGATTTCCTTGCAGGTGTCATATGAGAGTTCTCTCATGGTGGAGCCAAAACAAATTCTAGACCATCGCATCCAACATCTATGATGTTGAACAATCGATCAGGACAAGGTCCACTTGGACAATTGTAGTCCACACTCGACTACCTGGGAGAATGCATATGAGATGCGTCAACAATTTACTTACTTTTTTTTTATATATTTAGACATATAGATCTATGTCAAATACATTTATTTACTTGATTTTACATATACTGTAAAAGAAAGAGGGAATGTATGTAACATCTCTCTCTACTGAGCATACTATTATTGACTTATTCTTTCAGGACACTTTCTTGCAAGGGATCTAGGTATCGAACACTGTGATTTCATTCAGATTTTGGGTTATATATGATGATGTTGAGGTGTTATAGCTCCTTGATCTTATTGATGTATTTATATGTGTTGACATGTGATTTGAAAAGTTGTCTTGAGTGTGAAGTAGACATGACAGGTTATGGATGTCGGTGGAATCAAAGGGATTTATTAGACTTCGAATTGAGTCAGGGAGTGGATTTTATTATTTGATTATTTCATTATTATGCACCTATGATGTATGATGGATTTTAGTATGATTTATATATATATATGGATTTTGACACTTTTTTATTAGTGGAAGGCTTGATGATGCTTGCTAATCCAACTCACATAAGTATTAAAGGGACCTTGCATAGAAAACCATATATTGAGGGAGATGGGTGGAAACATCCCTCTCAGAGCCTACTAGCACTCGCGTCACAGCCAAAACTATAGGTTAACAATTACCTAGTTGGGTGCTCCATGATGTTGTGAGGGAATACTGAGACAGTTTCCCACGTAGATTTCTAAGGGGTGTGCAATAAGGTGGGGTCCTTATTCCTTAGAATCACTTAGTCTCTCACAAGGTCGACCAAATGGAGTTTTCACTCTAAGGGGTTGGACAAACTTCGAAAACCAAGTCATCATGAGTGACACCCTTGGAGCACGAGATTATTTTGAAGGGAATGTTGCACAATTGAAACCTAAGTCAATAAACATAGGTGGCCTAGAAAACATTGGAATGATTTGACCTTGATGGATTTAAATAATTGATTAAACAATAGAGTATTAATTATCAAATCCAACCTTAAATTTTAAATAAAGGGGCTAATTTAATTGTGACATGAGTAAAGATTTGAAAGAAATAAATGGTTAGGAAATAGTAAGTAAGAACCTAAAGAATTGATAAAATACAAAAGGATGCATGAAATTATTAAAAAGAAGCCCTTGTTTAAAAATAATTACAACTTGAGAGAATGGGTTGTGTAAAGAATGGAATTTGAGTCAACCAACCCTAGCCTAACTAAGAAGACTCCTAATCCAACCCTAACTAAAACCTAGTTAGGAGACAACCTTAAATTAAGGGGATTTGGGAAAACAAGAGATAACTAAGAGGAAATTTAGGAACACATGGGGAAATGTGAGAAAAGGGGGGATTTTAAAGAAACATAAAAGAGAAATTTCTTGTGAAACCTGGGGAGAATATGACACTTGTAGTGGATGAATAATCCTTGAACTGAAATTCTAAAAATTAATGAATTATGCATGAGTAAAAGATGTTCGTGAGGAATAATCATATAAATAAATGAACATACAAGGGAAGGGCATCGAACCTTAGGAAGACACTTTTATGCTGCCGAATTTTTGTTTCACTTTGTTTTTACTTGTGAGAGTTGGGACTCTAGGGTTGTGGAAAAAGTGGAAACTCTCCTTTGCGAGGAAATCCTGGAAGCTATTGTGTTCTGATTTTTGTGCTTGGTCCCTTTGCGGATCAGGGGGCTAAGGGGGAAGAAGAGTACCCCTAGTGTTATCTGGGAGGTACCGGTGAAGTCTATATGATTAACAAGTGAAGGAAAGGAATGCGCACAAGGCATGGAAGGACATATTAAACACACATGTTTCATTGGTTTCTAGTATTTTATCTTCTGGTTTCATTTATTTTAGGAGTGAATTAGTATAATAGATTGATTGAGTCATTGTAGAATCATTTGAAGGTATGAGTTCCACGTTTTGCATTGCTGCCAAGAATTCATTAGCTACAGAGTTATATTTAACCCCCTCTATGTTTTCAAACATTTTAGTACTCTAATCGAGTGGCTTGACCATCATTTTAGAAAGTGAATTTTATTGTATTTATAGTCTATATTTAAGTCTGTGTTTTCATCCACAATAGAAGTATGTGTGAGCATAGTTTAGTTGAGGTTCTGTTAGGAATTTAACATCGCCTTATTCATCGGTCAAATAAGGTTGTATCTCTGACTGTATCGTGATTCCCTGAGTAATATTAATCTGAAATCATACAAGTTAACCAGGTTGTGTTTTCCCCTTTGATTTCATTGTTGAACCCAAGTTACATGCAGTATGAACACACGTTCTATCTTGAATTTAAATACAAGGTTTTTGAAACGAGGGAGGCATGTTAATTTCTTGGGATTTGATTCTTAACCCGTAGTGCATAAATCCTTTTTCCTAAAACAAATTTAAGCTTGTGACCATGATAAAAAAAACTAGTTCTAGGTAAAAAGAGAACTATTCGGGGCTCTAGAACTCTGACGCTCCGGAGGCTTCCATAAATCAACTCCTTTTCTCTCGAAGTGTTAACCGACTGAATTCACTCATAATCTGAGTTAACCGACAGTTGTAGGTTACCCTACCCTACCGCCCTCCTTTGTTTACTTTTAACCTTTTTATCTAATGTCGGGTGAAGCTTCTCCTCACATGGGTTTCTATAGTGGAGATCCACTATGGAACCCCAACCTTCGGGGTTTTCCATTTCACATCTTGAGTCTATTCGATCAGATTGCCGAAGGGCTTGGAGAACTAATTACTTACACCACTTTTAAATTCAACGGTTGTCGCTTAATCTAGAGTTCAAAACTTAGGGAGTTCATCACCTTTTGCAACAAGCACTCCTTTCCTCCAGAGTGCCGAAATTCGGAAACCTTTGAAGGACTAAGACTTGAAGATCTATGGCTCTTTTTTGTTTTCTATATCTATGGATCTCCCTTACTCTAGAACTTTTTAACTTTGGGGCCTTCGTATTCCTTTACTTTACCTCTTAACTTAGCGGAGAGTCGATTCCACCTAACTTAGAGATCAACGGTCCCTATACCTTGCTCCGATCTAAGGCTAGAAATGATTTCGGAGATCTAACTCTTCAGAGAACTGTGTTTACAATGGATTCAAATCTCTTGAGGTCACATACTCCTAGAGTGAGGTGGTTGTTGATGTCACTATTGATGTGGCACTGGATGAGTGGTTTCCACATGTCAACTTGATTCATAACTTTTGTACCTAAAGTGCCAACTAGACCTTGACACTTGTCACTATTTAATTGTGGCACATGTCCTTGCTAACATGATCTTGTTGATGTGGGACCTCATTGTGTTGCCACGTGTCTTACTTTTTGACTCTAGGGCTTCGACCTTTGGGTATTTTTTTACATGTTCTAGAATTATTTTTGCTAGAGTAGTCAGTTTTGAGGTGGTCAGTGACAAAGTGGTCAGCACCGAAGTCGTGAGAAATTGAAGCGCTTAAGCTTCCATCCACTCAGATTTCATCCAAGGATTGTGATCGATCCTATATCAATGGTATAGATTCATTTCGGGGTTCAAGACTCTAGGTTGTTCATTATTTCCACTTCCCTTTTGTCCCGGAGTGAGATTCCCTGGAGCTTAAACCTCAAGCATCTTGACTTTATCTAACTGCCTTCCTTTAACCTGAAAATATTAACAGATCCAACAACTAGAAAACACTCACTGATCTAAGGTGTAGAACACTTCATAGCTTCAAGACTTTGGGGTTCTTCCCTCCTTGTCATTTAGCCCGAAGGGCCTCTGTCCTCCCTTTGTATGACTGAGAGAAATGACCTCAACCCACCTTATTGAGTGTTAATCGATGGGTTAATTAGATGGTTGTGATTTCATCGATATTGGAGATTGATGGCTTGGGATGATTTCAGATCCTCGTCTAGAACAATGTTTAAACCCTCTCCCAATTTTCGTAATCGAATCTGCTTGTTGATAGTGTGACTGATGCCAACCATTGATATTTTTGTACATGAAGATCGACAGCCCATGTGTATTGCAGAACCAAAACTAGCATGATAGTTAACTTGACCCTCTAATCCCATAATGACTCCCCATTATTGATATACCCTTACTGAGATCTGACAGCCGGGATTTAATCAGATGTTGATCTAATGACCCTCCTCTGTAACTCCCAGATCTTATGGCTATTGTATATTTCTCTTGTTTAAATGGTCTTGTCCCCTCCTTGAACCTGACACCCCTGTCACTCTTGAGATTTGCCTTGATTTGAACTCCAACACTCTTAGCACATCCCTCCTGAGCTTTAGATTCTAATTTATCGAGTGCATAAATTGTGTATCACCTTTGTTTTATTGCACTGTCTCTTTTGAGCTTTGTAGTTCCAAAGATTAGAGACCTTTGCCCAATTTGAGAGGATATTTGCACATACCAAGGATTGTTTGTTCTGAACTTAGGCTTTGAGGAGCTTGTCAACACACTTATAGACATCTCTCTAGAATTGTGGCATCATGGTACCCGAGGAGAAGCTTCAAGATTCTTACAAAACTTAAAATCCTTCTTAGAATAGACTCTCTCTCCCAATTATAGATAATTTTCTTCACTGTATATAAGTGATTTAAAAATGTCATAAATGGTGGATTGTCGACTAAAAGGATTATGTTTTATTGTTTAAGGTTATTGTCTTGATGTTTCTGTAATTTCTTCCTATCCTTAAATGAGTAAGGTGATAAATCATTGAATTAGTATGCAATGATGTTATGATGAAGTAACCATGTTACCATATCTTCTTTGTTTGTAGAAAGGTAGTTAAGAACATTGTAATTTATATGTAAATTGCATAATTAATTGAAATTATGGGAATTAGACACTTCGTTATTCCTCAAAACAATCGCCAGTCTTGAGACCTTAAATGGTCAAGATCAATGGAAAGAATCCTAGACTTGGGCATTGATTATGTGTCTTGGAAGTCCTAACCTTGCAGGATAGGTTGGGTGGGTAGTTGTATTTCATTTTATGTGAACTAAAAGACTCCTTCATGCTTTAAGTAGTATCTAAATCTAGTTTGAAAATGAATTGAGAGAAGTAGAATGTGTTTTATTGATATGTGTTATTATCATGAATTTCATTGCAATTGAATTAAGTATGTTAATGTCATGTTTCATTTATTCTAATGATGTCTTGTCATGTTTCTCCTGTTCTAATGATGCTTATTAATGTTTCAAAATAAAAAAATCAGATTGTTTCTCATGTATTTATATGACGTAACAAAGGGGGTTGTTACAGGAACAACCACATTCCACCCAACCGTAGATACAAAACAACCAATATTACTTTTCCTAATCACCCCCTATCTTGACCATGACTCCATAATGGGAAACTAAGCTTCACTCCTTATCCACTGTCTTTCTATACAATTCAGAAAATCATTTTCCTAACACCACTTATGCTCATAAAAACAAATAGTCATCTCCGCAACATACTAAGCATTGTCCCACCTCACACATATGCTGTATATATTTCATTTTCCAATGCCTAGGAATTTTGCATCCATTTCCCTCCTATGGAAATTTGCAACTTTACAAATCCCTTCTTTTTAGGGGTTTTCAATAACAGAACTGAACTTATGACACTTGTAAAAACCAACTCTGAGTTAACTCATACATGTTCCCCACTCATGGATTCATAGTCAACTACTTTTAACCTATTTGTTCCACCTGTTTTCCAACATTTAATTTATTACAATATATATCTCATACATGTGTCCATGAAAGGAGGAAACTTGGAAATTCAAAATGTTTCCCAATAGTCACAAAAATAATAATTGCATTCCTTCATAATTTCAAATACGAATTTCCATAAATGGAAATTTATTTTCAAAATAATAACATTAATTTTTTTTTTTTAATATTTGAGGATGTCACAGTTGATATCACCAATTATGTCCAATTCCCATTGCTCGAAAGGCTCTTCGATAGATTTTCGGTCTATGTAACAACTATAGGAGTAAGCATGGGAATCCTTGAATAATGTAGGCCAATTATATCGAGCTCTTAAAATATTATGGGTTGTGGTCTCTTGAAAGTAGTAACCTCCATCTAGTTCATAATGTAGGTCTTTGAGAACTATGTCGACATATTTCTTTTCGAGACATTGCATTAGAGCTCCATCATAATTATTTATAAACAAGACACTGTGAACTAGTTGATATTGCACAAAATCTAGTCTTAGCTCCCTTCTTTGATTGGCATTGATATGATCAGGGGCAATGTCATGTTGAAGGTACTTCTTGAGATCATTATACCATAAATTCTTGATTGATGGAATGTAAGGATATTAATGTGCATAGAGTATCATATCTTCCTTCCATTCTTCTTCTTCATGATCATCAGTGTCCATGGTCCTGGTTTCTAGCTTACACGTGCCTTGACCTTTAATGATAGTTACTATTTTGAACTTGAGGTCATATAACTATAAATAGGCCATCGATTTACCTCGTATTTCTCCTAGTTCCCTCTGTACAAAGAGAGATATAACCTGTAGGTGATGGATGATCACCTTGCAATTATTTTTAATTATATAAGGTATGAATTGTTTAATGGTTCTATGAACAATACAATATTTCTTGTCCACTAGTAGATAATTCATATAAACACCTTGAAGTCCAATTCTCATGAATGTTATGCGAAATTTGTTCCTTTGCTGATACTTTTGAGTGAGCACTATTGCAAGAGAATGATCTTAAGAGAAAGTGTACTTACAAAATTCTTTAGTGAAATATAGATTTTCTATTGTGTGACCTTGATCTTCCCGGACACCTTCTTCTAGAAAGATGTCAATTTAAATTGAATGTCCTTTTTTATCATCTATTGAAGGGGTTTAATTGTTTCAGCAAAATCAGAAACAAATCTTCTCATGAAATTATTTTTTCCAAAAAAGGACTGTATAGACATTTTATTGTGTTGGGGTGGGATTTGCATGATGGATTTGATGTGTTCTTGGAACATGCATTCCTTATAAAGTATCTTCTTGTAAAGAATTTTCGATCAAATACTCTAAGGATTTTCATGATACCTTTGGTCCAAGGGTACGAGTATTTCTTGTAAGGCAGTTTTGATCAAATCCTCTACTGAATCAACAAGAATGTTGGATTGGTTCTTGAGTCATGTCACATGGGTATCTCTCCTTGTAGGGAGTGTTGAAGCTATTGGTACATGGACAATTAAATTGGAATAAAAGCATGTGATTCGATGAGTTTCAAAAAACTCCACATTAGGGATGGGATACCATGCTTCGGGCTAGTTTTGAGGGCTTCTAGCAACACTTTCAAATGAAGGATTTGAATCTTCAAAAGGAATTTCTTGTTTGGAAGAGATATGTGGCAAGAGTTATTGGACATGAATATTATCATAGGATTGGTCGTTTGCTTATTATAAATATACACTAGCCATGAAAATAAGACCCTCCTTCAAGTGCCAATTCTATTGATGTGGAAGAATTTTGATTCAATAGTAAGGGGTACTCCCCGATGCACAGTGCCAATTAGACTATGCATCGTCTGGTTTAGGACACCCATCCAGATTCTTTCCCAACTACCATTACTAGGTTTGAGGGTTTATTGGATGGTTACAAATGAAATGGGAATGAAAATAAAAACTAACTAAGTGCAAAAATAAAATCTAATCTACCCTATACTAGCCAGGAGAAACTATGGTAATCAATAAGCATATATAAATGCAACCAATCGTTGCAAATGAATTCTCCCAAGTAGTTGTTAAGAAGAAACAAGGTTAGACAACACATGCATAGAAATAACACAACCGTATTATTTTAAGTCATGAATTTACATGCATAAACAACTCATTGTCTCAAGACAAAATATAATAAAGAGTAAGAAAAGTTGTAAGATTGATTTTGATTTGCATAAGAATAGTCTATAAGCAAAAGGAAATTTATTACAACACATGTAAACAACATACAATTTGTT
This sequence comes from Picea engelmannii, assembly GCA_009831015.1. Classification (NCBI taxonomy): domain Eukaryota; kingdom Viridiplantae; phylum Streptophyta; class Pinopsida; order Pinales; family Pinaceae; genus Picea; species Picea engelmannii. Next base: position 225,119 of record ML819845.1, on the reverse strand, counting down.
GAAATTAGTTTTCAGCAAGAAACCATTTAGAAGATTTATTCTCTTTAACAAAATGACCCTAAGGGATTTTCAATATTAATTATGAAAATATTTTTTTATTGTATACTGCTTGAAGAGCCCTTTCAAAATGGGCATGTTCCTCTACTTATAATAGTTTGAGTAACCATTGAAAGTGTCCTATTGTATTCTGCAAGAATAAGTTACAGGTCTCTTTAGATTCCCCTTCTAAAATGTTGTTGAAAGGTGTTAGAATACGATGAAGATGATGATCATTCACAAAAAGACAAAATATAAAGCAGTTGTGAGAAAAATCAATTTTTCTATTTTGTCTCGTTCAATTGTCTTTGTCGCTCACATAAGATTCCCAAAATTTTTGTTTTCCTTTGATTTATTTGATTCTACGATACATGAGTTATTCCAGGGAGGTTATGTGGGAGGTTGATTTATCAGTAAGAGTATTCATGTCCCTCATTATATTGGCCATGAACACTGAATCATAGTCTGAATCCTAGTCGGTTGGACAAAGTGATCCTCTATTAATTGTATTATCACCTACCTAGCTACTTCATCTCTCTCATGTATGTGATTCATATTTTGTTGGATTTCTTCAAATATTTTATCCACTGTATTGGTTTTCCTAAGTTCTTCGATGGGAGGAATATGCCCCTTATGTGTCAAAATGTGTACAGCTTTGTGGAGTTGCACACATATTGCAATTGATCTCTTTGTTTCATTTTCATCCCTCTCCATGGATTGTTGGCATCGATCAAGGGAAGCATATTTGATCATTATTTCCACTTTAGGAGAACAAGGACGTTTGGTAGGAGAATCTAATTTCTCGATGATCCATCATTGCATATCATTTAAGCCTTCCCAGATAGTGGTGAATTGGATGTTCTTGGGTTGCACACAACTATGTTGATATATTAATTTTTTTGCCAACTACTGGAAGAGTTGAAGGTGGTCATACATATCCATAGCATTTTCCTCAAGATCTACCCTTACCTTATATGAACATGCCTTGAACTCCTTGATACCTCCTTTGTCTTTGTTTTTGTTTCTGATTCATTCCTCTAACTCTTTAATCCTAGAATCCTTTTCTTCATTTTGATGGAATAAATTCTTTAGGTTTTGTTTTATTATCACGATGAAATAAGTTTCTGTGGATGCTATAGAAAACAGATCTTTGATAATTTATTTTTTTACCTGAGTCTCTATGACAACTAAAAATGGATTTCTTCTAGTAACTAAGAGCATCCTATTGTGTTTTTACACAAGTATGTTGGTGGATTTATCAAATACGAACCTCTTCAATTTCACCATCTTGTTGGTAGTTTAATGTGTGTGGATCTCCAATCCAAGTTCACGGGTTGGGACTTTACCTCCAGTGAGGGGAATTTCTATCGAAGATTCAGGGATGTCGGTGTCCATAGGAGAAGCATCATTGTTTAGTTCTTCTTCATACTTATTTATTCTCTCTTCTTAATTGCTTTCACTATAGCTTCATCTACTACCATTTTCTCTACTACTGGTACTTTTGTGGCTACCTTCTTAGCCTCGACTCTTACTTCTACCTCGATTATTTCTTCTTTCTCAACTGTTTCTTTCAACTCTTATTTTGTTGTCACCAGTACTTCTACTACTGCACTAATTTCTACTTTAGCCTTGGATTCCTCTATATTTTGTTTCTTCTTGTTGTAGAATTTTCTATTTTCAGCACACTAGTTTAGTGGGAGTAACACAAGTTTAGTGGGAGTTAACTGACTAGTTCTATTTTAGACTTTCTAGTCTTGGACCATCACTATTATGCATGCATTCCTAATTATAGGATGTCATTGCCTATGTAAGTGAAGATCACTCACTCATTTATTACATAATAATAGACATTGATTCTCATTCTTGATATTGTGTATCTATCTTCCTTTTCTTGATAAGATTTGTTTCTGTATTCTTTAGCTAGGTATCTTGTGCAGGTTTCCATGAAATCCAGACAAGACAAGATAGAGAAGAGATAAATAGATAAATATTCCTTGAGTAAACCTAGTTTCTGCAATCGTCGTGGCCTATCCCTATCGAAAGGTGCGACGATTGGAATTTTCGCGGCCTATCCCCATCGAAGGGTGTGACGGTCATGGCCTATACACAACCAAGGTGCGATGTGGTCACATTGTGTTCTTCATATGGGGTGAGATGATTTAGTTTTTGACAATTGTCACACTATGTCCTTCACTAGGGTGTGGCGATTCAACATCGTCGCACTTTACCCTTCTCTAGGGTGCGATGATTCAACAACCCTCCAAAAATTGGTGTTCTACAGTAAAATAGCTAAATCACGAAACCCGCGATTTGGGTCGAATCTTTTACCAAAGACGTATAACATAGGGATGCTCGTGATCACCAAAAATATCCAAAACCCACATCATATTTTATTAAATATGGTTGTTTTATCATATCTATAGCTACCATAGAACCAACTGTCATATCTCGAAATCCACGATCTAGGTTTTCAGGATCTTTTCAAAATCAATAGCAAGGATGGAGGCGATGCAACTTCTTCAATCAATTATGGTGATAATACTCACATTGTACAACTATTTTGAATGGAATTTGAAGGCCGCATTCCAACTCAAAAGAAAACGATTGTATAATTTGACGATGGCGACATAAAACATAACGTACATCAGCACTTGAGAAGACCATATGTGTGAACCATAAAGATGAGACCACAAGATTACTTCTTGAGTTAATCTCCATTGATCTATGGTTTCATGTTGCCACATGAAATACTCCAAATGATATTTGCAACATCTTGGAAGGACTCTTTGGAGAGAAGGATGAGATGTGAGGTCATATGCTTGAGGTAGAGTTTAATACCTTAGACCCTAAAATTTTTGATAATATACATGATTTATTTACTAAATTTAAATATTTGATTTTGAGCTTGGGTGAATGTGGTATTGAAAAGTATACACAATAGAAACAACTTATTATAACATTCTTGGCCAAGATAGGACCATAATACTATGTATATGTCTCCAATTTCCATTCTAGCAGATGTTTTTTTTGAACAAATTGGAAAATGCCTACATTGGCTCAGTTGATTGAGTCGTGCACTCACCATGAATGATGGAAAAGGGTCATCCAAACAAAAAAATAAGGAGGGATATTCCAAACCCTTTAATGATTCTTTAGGTTCCAAAGACTCTTCAGATTCCAAGAAAAATAAGAAGGGAAAGCAGTGAACTTACTACAATAAAACAAATCATGAAGAATCCACATCCATGAAGAAACATATCGATTGTATGGCACATGCACTTTAGAAGAACAACCTTGGAAACTCCATTCTATAAGGAGTGAAGAAGCGAAAGGAAGAATATCAAGCTCCTAAGAAAGGTAATCATCATGCTCTTGTTGCAATTAATTCCTCATTTGATTCATGGATTATAGATTCTGGTGCATCCCATCATATGGCAGTGAAAGAGGAAGTTTTCTCTTCTTTGATTCCATGTTCAAGACCCTGTATTCTCATGGGGGATGATACTCCAGTAGCAGTAGCAGGAGAAGGGAGAGTGGAACTCCACAATGGCAGTTTTGAGTATGTTTTACATGTTCCAAATATTTCTATGAATCTTCTCTCGGTTTATCAGATCACTCAGAAAGGTAAAAAGATTGAATTTACATCATATTCAGTTTCATTAATTGACATGCATGAAAATTCCATCATTGCAATTGGTGAGGTGGATCACAAGTCAAGGTTGTATAAATTCACTAATTTTTTTTACGATGACTCCTCTATTCTACTTACACATAAGGAGAGTACTTTGCATGCACCTCTAGTGCAACATGCATATACTCTTGTGCTTCCATCATTTTCAAACATCAGAGATGATTCCATACACTCAGATTTTGTACATGAAAATAAGTAGGTAGTACATCCAGATAAGAAGGCAACACCGAAGCTTCAGAAGATGCCCACGAAGGAAGAGACCAAACTTCAACCAATAGATAACCTTGCAGGGAATCCATTGGATTCGAGGAGGACTCAATCTTAGCATGAAGAGTCTTCCCATGTATTTTCAACTTCAGAACCTACGATGCCCATGCAATTCTATATGGTTCAATCTACTAATCCACAGACCTACAACAAGGCTGTGGGAAATCCATTATGTCAAGCAGCCATGCAGGAGGAGCATGATTCTATCCTAGATAATCAGACTTGGCATCTGGTTCCAATTCCAATAGAAATGAATATTTTTCAGGTGCATATGGGTCCACAGGATCAAGAGGTACAAGGATCGACATGTTGCCAAAGGACTTCATCAGATCCATACAGATTTCTACATATTCACGAAGAATTTTAGTGAGAAGAAGTTTTAAAATTTGTGGGATTGTCTTGCAGTGAATAACATAGTTTCCTAGAAACTGCCATTTTCTTCTTTTGATATATTATCTTTTGAGGGGGGGTTTTGTTCCCACGTGGTTTTCCCTCTTTTCTCATTTTTTATTCATTGTTCATTAGTTTCATTGTACATGAGTACCTAATATGGCCTAGTAGCTAAGACTCATTTTTTACTCCATAGTGATGTTCAGGGGGGGTGTTGGAGAAATTTCTATTTTTGGCACACTAGTTCAGTGGGAGTAACACTAGCTCAGTGGGAGTTAACTGACTAGTTCTATTTTAGACTTTCTAATATTATATCATCACTATTCTACATGAATTCCTAATTATAGGATGTCATTTCCTATATGAGTTAAGATCACTCACTCATTGATTAGATAATCATAGACATTTATTCTCATTCTTGATATTGTGTATCTCTCTTCCTTTTCTTGATAATATTTGTTTCTGTATGATTTAGCTACGTCTCCTGTGCAGGTTTCCATCAAACACTGACACTTCTCGGTAGCTTCCTCTTTCTTATTCTATAATTTATCTTTCTTTCTTTTTTTATTGTCTACCGGTACCTCCTCTCCATCTGTTGATTCATAATGTATAGTTTTTGTCATGGCTTTCGTTGATGCTACTACCTATTTTTCATTTCTCCTTTATGACTCTTCTTTGGATTTTTCTTCATCTGAAATATTTCCCATAGGTTTTCCTTTCTTTATAGAAATAACTTATTTATATGTTCGAGCATCACAATGGACCTATTCCTCTTCCCACATGGTTTAAGTGTATTCCTAATTGTGTTTGTGTTTGTTGCAATATTATTTGACTACTATTTTTGGGTCATGTCTTTGGAATATTTCCTCCCCAATGTAGAACGATAACAATTTAACAATGTGTCAACCTCCACTTGATCCTAATTGATTCCTATGAAGAAGTATGATATAACCCATAATGGTAAATGGGGTCAGATGACCTTATTATCTCAATAGAGTGTTTCCTCGACTCCATGGATCCTGATCTGATACATGATCTCTTGAAATACCAACCTATCAGGTAAAAACATTGGGAGAATATGTAAAGCTTCTGTGGATCCATATACCCTTATGTATGTCCCATGCTCCATGAGATACCAATCTCATATTTTCCATACAATTTATATGAATTTTTTAGTCCTGCATAGAGTGGGTGAGTCAAAGATGAGATGGTAAAGTGGTGCCAAGAAGTAATCACAAATATTGTGATATTTAGTCTTGTATTTGTTCTCCTGGAGCACTTCCAAGTAGATGTGTATTTATGCAAACCCCTATGGGCCTGCACGACCTCCCAATCTAGGATTGAACTACACAAGATTTGAAATGGCTCTCAAGTCCCTACAGAACCCTTAAACTCTTTACCATAGGACTTTTCTCGTATTACATAAAAATTCATATTCATGAGGGTCCTATTTCTCCAACAGAGTCGTTCACATGACCTTAGGCTTAAATCCTCAGGCTTAATTTTTGAAGCATTTATTTTGACGCTCCAGAGGATTTACCAACATAACACTCTGCATACAAAACTTTTGAACTAGAGAAGTGTCATAAACCACATATCAGATGGTTGGCAGTTTATCTTGGATCAATGATCCATGTTTACTCTAGACTCTAGGGATTCTGGAGAAAGTTACCCAACCCAAAAAAGATACTCAATTTACTAAAGTGATTGTCGATATAACCCAATCATAAATTAACTTAACTGACATGTGTAGGTGTTAGCTTGTCCTTCCACTGGGCTCCAACATCAACTCAAGGTTCAATTAGATGGAGGATGGGGTCCATCCCCTTGGAACAATCTAATGCTAATAAATAATCATGGTCTCTTGGCTTCGAGAGATTTTGTACGCCACACAACTATCACCCAAAACCACTCGGATAGTCAAATTCTGAATAAATTGAGATCTACAGTTCACGTTTACCCACCAATTGATGGTCGAGATTAGCTTCGGACTTTGGGAATTCGAAATATTCTTCACTCTGTGTGATAACTAAGAAATTATTCTGGAATGCCAAATCATTGAACCAATGGAGGATCCAATGACTCACACTCACCTGTTGATCTATGGTGGAGATTCACTATGGGACTTCAGAGCTTCGGGACTCCAGAACTAACTTGAAACAATCAACTTAAATATTCTAGAGTAGTGAAGTTTGAAGGACTTGGGGTTAACAATCATGCACTTTATCCTTGATCAAATGACTATGAGGGATTCATATTCCCCCCGAATAAATCTCATCCACTTGGCCCTAAAACAAAGGGATTTTTCTTCTTATGTTTCTCCATGAAACCTTATACTCGCTATCCCTACTGATATTTGGCACTTGAATGAATCAAACTAGGGTGCACACTTTGTGCTTCTCTCCTAAGATTTGGACTTGAAAAATACACATGTACACTCCTTGCACTATCTCTCCTGAGATTTATCAACACTTAACGAAGTGTTGTCTCTGTGCACTCCTTTTCACTTTGTCCCTCCTCTAAACTTTTACACTACTATGAGTGTAGCAAAACTTCTTGCGCTCACTCTGTGTAAACTTACACTATCCTTCCTGAGCTTATGAACCTCTAAACAATTCGTCCTCTGCACACCTTGCGTTGACAGTATGCACTCTTTACTCTAAGAGTCTCAGAAGAGAAACAATTGAAACTTATAATTAAATCAAGGACTCATTCACTAAAACATTGATATACACATTCATACACAGAGATAATAACACAACATCTATTCTTTTTCAAAAGAATGAACAAGTTCACAGTCTCATCAAATTGAAAGTAATTATCTTCTTCTATATCTATTCAACAATAATTTACAAGAGTTTCAACAACCTTCAACAACCTCCTTTGGGCATAGATTACATTGATTTATACATGAAGGGGCTTCTCAAGCCTTCCCTCTATAATATTCTAGTTCTTTCAGATCATAATTAAAATCATTCTACTACAAAGTTGATTACAATAAATGAACAATTACAATTCATATATGAGTCGATGCTCAAAATCTGTACATTCCTTGATCCGGATTATTTTCGGCACGAAATGAGATCGAAGATATAATAAATAAATGCACAGAGATATCATAGATATTCAATAATATAACAGAAATGTATCAGAGATGAAACCATAAACACAGATATACAGTAATACCCGATTTCTATTAATGAAATAAATGTACAGAGACTGTAAAATACAGAGTGAAAGACTCGATAGAATGGTGGCAGCTTATCTCTGAGAAGAGATGTGACGACTACTCGCATTCAGAAGAAGAAGATTACAATGAGGCTCTGAAGGCCTTTTTACAATAAACCAAAATGCCAAAAACCCTAGAAATCCAAAAACCTAACCCTAAGAGATGAAGCGCCAAAAGTCATGTGGGCCCCGTTTGGGTAAGTTAGTACATCAACTTCCCGGGGTCGTAACTTTTGCATACGATCTCTGTTTTAGGCATGTGATAGCTCGTTGGAAAGGTATCATCAAGGAGATTAATTTTTGGGGCTCAATGATTCCTTTGACCATAATTGAGAACCTCTATATTGAAAAAAACTTCAGTTGGGCCCTCAAAATGGCCCCGGAAGTTAAAACCTACTAAAAATAGTAAATTGTCAAAATTGCCAGAAAACTGTTTTGAGCCATTTGGAAAAGGTGGGTGGCCACCAATATCCACCTAGATCAATAATCCCTCCTTAGGAAGCAATGGTATCCATTGTGTTGAGTTCCCGGGGGAGAGGGAAAAGCGTTTGTTGAATCTACATCTTGGTGAGCTACTTGTCTTATTGGAGACGTCGCGTTGCTAAGTTTGTGGAAATATGTCACGAACCTGTTGAGGTTGAGGCTATTCAACAAGTCGAGATACATGAGAGGACGATGTGCAGAAGGAATATTTTCACTTTTTTTTAGCCTTATCGACCTGCTTCTATTAGATAGAAGGTGCTTGGGGCAAGGCTGTAGTGGTTGCACTGTCCTTTTGTTCTCCTTTTGAACAAATTGTGAAGAAGCTGAATTTTGAAGTATGAGATACTACCTTGCAACACTTTTTAGGTGGAACAATAGTCGAAACTACCTCTGGTATTTTGTAGATATGAACCCCCAAAGTAACAATGACACTACGGGGTCGAGACACATAAACAACATGGCGTATCCACATATATGGTTGGCCCAAGAGAACATCACAGACATCTAGTGGGGAAACATCACATAGTACCTCATCCTTGAAGGGTTGGATGTCATATGAAAATCGACACTATTGGCTGACATGGAGATCTCGTCCTTGCCAAATCCACCCAATGTTGTATGGCTGTGGGTGTGGTGTTGTCAACAATCCCAACTATTTGACAACCTCTGCTGAGATGAGGTTTTTCTGGCTTCTGCTATCAACAATAAAATGCAGCGGGGTCCCCTTCACACACATTTGTGAATGAAAAAGGTGTTCCCCCTCTTCAAGATATGTTGGTTCTTCTGGTTGAATTGTTACGATCCTGACAATAGCAGTGGGGTCTGCGTCAATGATCTGTCCTTTACCAGTATTTTCATAATCAAATTCTGAATCAGGGTTCGGCTCCTTGTCTTTGATCTCGGCCACCAATGACTGTTTTGAGCGACATTCATCGGTGTTGTGCCAGGGGATTTTGTGGAAATCGTACCATTTTTCGGTGTCCTTCTTTGTCTTCACGTGACCCTTATTTTCCTGTGTCTTGGACTGGTTTTCAGGAGACTTTTTGTTAGGGCCATCTTTGTCATACTTTAGTTGTTGCGGATTTGTAGACCCAAATTCCCGTTTGTTCTGGTGCTTAAATTTCTACTCAATTTTAACAACATATTGATAAGCAACACCGAGTGATGAGATGTCTAGAAAATCCATTTCAATCTAGATGTATCTGTGTAGAGTCCCACGGTATTTCAGAACCAAATGTCGCTTGGAGTCTTTGATACCCAGCTTGGTGCACAAGGTATGGAAGGTATTGGTGAACTCTGGAATTTCTTTCCCCCTCTCTTGCCGCAATGTGGTCCATCTCATGTACTGGTCCTCATAGTTTCCAACATGGTAATACTGTTCTTTTACCGCATCCACAAAAAAATCCCAAGTGGGATTGGCCCCATATATTCTAGACTCCTCTATGGAACTTTTCTCCCAGTAAGTTTCCCACCAATGTTTGACATGAGGGAGAGATTTAAGGAGTGTGAAGGTTATCTTTTCTTTGTCGAAAAAATTGTGAATAGAGAAACAACCTTCTAGTAGAGTTAACCATTTTTCTAGGGCTTCTGCATATATTTGTCCTTCGAATACAGGAATATCAAAATTAACTTGTACCTTGAAAGACGAGGTGCCTCAAAAGTGGCCACTTGATGAATATGCGCCTGATGCTATCGGTATACATTCAAGGATGTGGGAAAAATTCTCCATCATTTCATCCCTCTGACGCTTGAGAGCTTTCTCAAGCAATAGATTGATAGGATCGTCTACTCCATCATTTTTCTTTTCTTCCGCCATTGAGGGTTTCTTGGGTGTGCGATAGTGATTGTCTTCAAGAGAGACAAGCTCAAGACCCAACTTGCTATAATCAGACCTCGTCGAGGACATGCACTGAAAAAAGCGATCAAGAGCAGCCTACTCTGATACCATTGATCCAGATTATTTTCGGCACGAAATGAGATCGGAGATATAATAAAGAAATGCACAGAGATATCGTAGATATTCAATAATATAATAGAAATGTATCAGAGATGCAACCATAAACACAGATATACATTAATACATGATTTCTATTAATGAAATAAATGTACAGAGACTGTAAAATACAGAGTGAAAGACTCAATAGAATGGTGGCAGTTTATCTCTGAGAAGAGATGTGACGGCTACTTGAATTCGCAAGAAGAAGATTACAATGAGGCTCTGAAGGAATTTTTACAATAAACCAGAATACCAAAAACCCTAGACATCCAAAAACCTAACCCTAGGATATGAAGTGCCAAAATTCATATGGGCTCCATTTGGGTAAGTGAGTACATCAACTTCCCGGTGTCGTAACTTTTGCATGTGATCTTCGTTTTAGGTGTGTGATAGCTCGTTGGAAAGGTATCATTGAGGAGATTCATTTTGGGGGCTCAATAATGCATTCATCTATCATTGAGAACCTTTATCTCAAAAAACCTTTATTTGGGCCCTCAAAATGGCCCCGGAAGTTAAAACCTGCTAAAAATAGTAAATTGCCAAAATTGCCAGAAAACTATTTTGAGCCATTTGGAAAAGGTGGGTAGCCACCGATATCCACCTGGATCATTCCTACAGGCATTAAATATAATTACACCATCTAGGATCATATTCAATGACTCTAGCATGAATATCTCATGGGATATTTCATTACAAAGGTCTCAAAATTAAAGCGACACACCCTCATTGGGGTCCAAACTAGTTAAAGTGCATTGCGTTCGATGTTGAGTCACCTTCAACCGTGCCTTATTGAATGATGATAGTGATTCTCCTGCATCATACTCCTCTGGAAAAAAATATTCATGGAATCCTATCGATGAGCATCTCCACTTCCTGTCCATACTTATGGATGTCTGATTCAGTTATCCAACTCACATATTCTACTAGATGATTCTTCCATTTAACCAGATATTCATAATAAACCTTTCTCCTGGTTCTCTTAGCAATTCTTTGATCTAAAATTGTTTCTATCTGAGGCTTCTACGCTATGGGCATCTTTTGCATCCACTAAATCTTCTCTTGATCAATTTTACCTTATATGTCATCCATGTTATAAGGATATGAATCTTCAATATCAAATATTGGTGAAATTTCAATGTCCTATGATAGTTCATTCTCATAATAATTTGCAACGAATTTTCTGAGGATTTTACAAGGTCCTATCTTCTTCATCTTCACTTTATTATATTTCCTTCTTGGAAATATTTCCTTCCTCAGGTGTGCCAGGACTTGGTCTCCAACCTCAAAATCCACCTCTTTTCTTCTGTGATTTATTTTGTTCTTGTATCTCTGGTTTCTATCCTGTAGTTGTCCTTTAAATTGTTCATGTAATTTTTGTATCTCTCCAACAAAGTATTCTTCTCCTGCACTTCGAAATTCATATTTTCCTAAATATCTCAATTCTGAAATTCCTCTGGGATGCATTCCATATACTATCTGAAACAACCTCTTACTAGTACTCATGTTTGGTGAGTCATTATATGCAAACTCTACTTGAGGCATAATTTGATCCCACTGACTGTTATGTTTAGTTACCAAACTTCTTAGAAAATTCCCAAAGCTTGTATTCACTACCTCAGTTTGTCCATATGTCTGAGGGTGGTACGTTGAACTAAAAGATAAATTTGTCTCTAGCTTCTTCCACAAATTCCTCCAAAAGTTTCCCACAAATTTTGTGTCTCTATCTGTGACTATACTCCTGGGTAACCCATGCAATCTCACAATCTCTTTGAAAAACATATATGATATGTGAGTAGCATCAGTTTTTTGGGGACATGGTATAAAATGTGCCATCTTTGAAAATATGTCAACCACTACAAAGATTGATTCATTTCCCCTCTTGGTTCTTAGCAGTCACAGAAAAAATCCATACTTATAACATCCCATGGCCTGTTTGGAATAGGCAATTTTTGATACAATCCATGTTATGTTGCTTTCCTCTAACATATTGGAAAATTTTGAATTTGTCCACAAAATTCTTCATATTAGACCTCATACCTGACCAATAGTATGAAGAACTTAACTATGTGTATGTTTATCATGGCCAAAATGTCCATCAAATCCTCCACTATGTTTTTCCTTCAGCAAATTGTCCCTCATTGAGAATTTGGTGATACAAAATCAACTTCCTTTGAATAAAAATACTTATTGGATTATATACTCCATCCATTGGTTTCTATCCCTTAACAAAGGATTTTCACAAGCTTCACAAGATTCCTTGAAATATGGGTCTTCTTGGTATATCTCCTTGAGGTGTTCAAATCCCAAAGTCTCCACTTAGATTTCCTACAAAATTAAACATATCTTTCTCAAAGAATTTGCAACTTTGTTAGCACCCCCACTAATATGTTTAATGACAAAAGTAAAATTCTGCATAAATTCTACCCATTTGGTAGGTCTCTCGTTGAATTTCTCTTGTCTAGTTATGAACTGCAAAGCATGATTGTCAGTATAGAAAATAAACTCTTTTGGTAAAAGTTAATGTCTCTACTTTTTCAAAGCTTGAATTATAGCATAAAATTCCTTGTCATGTGTTGAATACTTATTTTGATCATAATTTAACTTCTCACTAAAACAAGTGGTCTTATCATCCTGACTTAAAACTGCACTGATGGCCACTCCACTTGCATCACTTTTGACTTGGAAAGTCTTCCTAAAGTATGGAAGAATTTAGGTTTTTCTATTATCTTTTCCTTTTACACTGTAAATCATTTCTCGGATTCTTTTGTCCAGTCAAAATATCTACGTTCCTTCTTTATAGTATCCAGTATGAGTGTGCAAATACTGCTAAAATTCATAACGGTTTTTTTGTAAAATCTTGCTAACCCATGAAAACGTCTTAATTCAAACACACTTCTTGGAGAAGGACACTCCTTTATATCCCTCACCTTTTCCGGATCCATATTCAATTCATTTGAAGATATTACAAATCCAAAATACACAAGTTTTGTCTTCATAAAATAACATTTCTTCAAATTTGTCAACAAATTTTCTTGCTATAATATCCTCAACACCATCTTCAAGTGTCTTAAATTCTCCTTCTTAGTCTTGATGAAAACTACAATATCATCTAAATAAACAACCACAAACTTCCCAATAAAATCTTTGAGCACTTCATTCATGAAAATCATGAATGTACTTGGAGCATTTGTTAATCCAAATGGCATAACAAGCCACTCATATAGTCCTTCATTTGTTTTGAATGATGTTTTCCATTCATCCCCTTATCTCATTCTTATCTCATGATAACCACTTTTCAATTCTATCTTGTAAAAATAACTATCTCCACTCAAACAATCCATTAAATCATCCATTCTAGGTAAAGGAAATATATATTTGATGGTTATCTTGTTGATGGCTCCAGAATCCGTGCACATTCTCCAACCTCCATCTTATTTTCGACTCAACACAGTTGGTACTGCACATGGATGCAAGATTTCTCTGGTCAATCCTTTTTTCAATAACTTTTGGACCTTCTCCTTGAACTCTTCATTCTCCTGAGGTGTTAATTTGTATGCTTCCTTGTTAGACAAACTTGCTCCCAGAAGAAGTTCAATATGGTGACTAATACTCATGATGGGTAGTAAAGTGTGAGGAAACGTGTCCACCACAATGTCAATGAAATCATCCAATAACTCCATATATTATAAGAAACATCCTGCCTCCCACATATGTTGTATATATTCTTGTGCCTAGGTCTTTTCATTTCCTTCCCTCCTTGGGGAAATTCACATCTTTATGAATCTTGATTTTTAGGGGATGCTATTGGTCAAATTCAACTTCTTCCACTTGTAAAAATCATCCCTGAGGTAACTCAAACCTGTTCCCCACTCATGGAGTCATGGTCAACTATTTTTAACCTGGTTGTTCCATTTGTCTTCTAGCATTAATTTTGTTAAAATTTTGTCTCATACATGTGTCCAATAAAAGAGGACAGTTGGGAAAGTAAAATATTTTCCCAATAATCATCAAATAATTAATTAGATAATCCAAAATTCCAAATTCGGATTTTCCATAAATGGCAAATAATTTCCAAATCCGAATTTTCCAAAAATGGAAATTTATTTCAAAATTCAACATAGAATTTAATTTTCTAAAATTTGCGGATATTACATCCTCTCTCCCTTAAGTACAACATTTTCCTCGGTGTTCATTCCTCTCTCTAAATATGGTTGGATAATATTTCATCATATATTCTTCCAATTCCCAAGTGGCCTCTTGAGGACTAAAGTACTTCCATTGCACTTTTACCTGGGAGATGGCTCTGTTGCGTTGTACTGTTTCTTTCTTGTCCAAAATGTGCAGAGGTTCCACTTGGAACTCGCCTTCTGGTTCCACCTACATCATGTTCCAATCAATGATGTGAGTAGGATCATGAATATATCTTTCTAATAATGAAACATGAAAAACATTATGAACTTTTAAATTTGCAGAAAGTGTTAATTGATACGCCACGGGTACGATTCAATTTAAAATCTCGAAGGGGCCACAAAACCTGGGTGCCAACTTTGAAAAATTTCCTAGCTTTAGAGAGATCCTTATTGCTTTGACTTTTAGATATACATGTTCCCCAATTTGAAATTCATGATGTCTTCTTTTTGAATCTGCATAGATTTTTTGTCGGTCTTGGGCCTCCTTTAATTTCTCCTCTACTCATTTTACCATTCTCTCCATTTCCTGTAACATTTGCAGTCCTACCATAATCATGTCAATTGGATTATCCCAACTAATCGGGGTTGTGAATTTCATTCCATATAATTTTTTGAAGCGACACATCTTAGTTGATGTCTGATAACCATTATTGTAAGCAAATGCAACTAAGTGCAGGTACTCCTCCCACTTAGTTGGTTTCATCCTTACGTACAGTCGCAACATGTATTCGATAATATGGTTTGTTTCTTCTGTTTTCCCATCCGTTTGTAGATGGTCACTTGTGCTGAAATTCAGGTTAGTATCCAATCCTGGAAACAATTCCTTCCAAAAATTTGACGTAAATTTGACATCTCTATCGGAAATCATCATCTTAGGAATTCCATGCAATCTAAATATTTATTTCATAAAAAATTCAGTGATACTAATCACTTTATAAGTATATTTCATAGGTATAAATGTGCATATTTTCTTAGTTTATCAATCACTACCCTAATTGATTCATTTTGTCTTTGAGTCTTAGGAAAACCTGTGATGAAGTCCATTGAGATAATCTCCCATTTCCATTATAGTATAATAAGAGGTTGTAATAGACCTTCTAGATGTTGATGTTTAGCCTTTACCTGTTGACAATCTAAGCATTTAGACAAATATTCATCTATTTCATTCTTCATGTTAGGCCAATAAAACAATTTTCTTAAGGCTGTTATCGTTTTCTGGTATCCTGGGTGACCAGAATACTGTTTTTTGTGTAGTTTGTGAAGAATTGTTGTCTGTAAATCCACAGAATTAGGTACATAAAGCTAGTTTTTTAACCTTAACAGTCCATTTTTATCTAAACTTAGATCTATTATGTTCAGTTTTTTTGCATTTCCTTGCAATTTTGTTTTTGTTTTAATGTAAATTTCATCATTACTACTTGCAGATTTTATTCTCTGTTCGATATTGTTTTCTGCTTTGCTGACACTTATTTGATAGAGTCTATTAGTCCTTCAACTTAGTGCATCTGCACCTTTTTTTTCCTTATCTCTGATGTGTCATACCTCAAAGTAAAACTCACTTAAAAATGTCAACCATCTTGCTTGCCTTTCATTGAGATCTGGTTGATTGAAAAAATACTTTACACCACTATTGTCGGTTAGTAATAGAAATTGTCTTCCCATTAAATAATGTCGCCACATTTTTAATGCATGAATTATGGACGCTAATTCTAAATCGTGAGTCACATCATTTCGTTCATGTTCTTTCAGTTTACGTGATTCATAATAGATGGTGTGTCTATCTTGTGTGAACACACCTTCTAATCCCTCTTTTCTTGCATCCACACAAACTGTAAAATATTTATCGGGATCCGCTACTTTTAGGATAGGTGTTGTAGTTAACAGTCTTTTCAGTTTATCAAAGTTGTCCTAACAATTATGTGACCAAGTAAATTTTATTCCCTTTTTTCTGTAGTGATCTAATCGAATATGCGATCTTGGAAAATCCTTCGATAAATTTGTGGTAATAACCAGTAATTCCCATAAATGATTTGATGTCTTCTACATCCTTAGGGATAGAATATTCCATAATGGATCTTATCTTTTCTGGATCAAATGCAATACCATCTTTGGATATTACGTGTCCTAAGTAGTATATATTTCTTTGGTAGAAGTTTCACTTATCAAACTTAGCATACAACTTATGTTCCCTTAAAGTCTGCAATACTATTTTCAGATATTCTTCATGTTCTTCTTCTATTTTTTAGTAAACTAAAATATCATCGATAAACACTATCACAAATTTATCTAGATATTGGCTGAATATACTATTCATCAAGCACATAAAGGTTGTTGGTGCATTATTAATATTGAATGGGATTACGACAAACTCATAGTGTCAAAAATGTGTTCTAAAATCTATTTTATTTATATGCTCATCCTTTATTCTGACTTGGTGATAACCATACCTTAAATCTAGCTTAGAGAATATCTTTCTCCTCCAACTTGGTCAAAGAGATCATTAATTCTGGGTAAGGGATACTTATTCTTAATCGCCATTTTATTCAGTTTTCGATAGTCAATACACATTCTCAAAGTCACATCTTTCTTCTTAACGAATAAAACTGGTGCTCCCCGAGGTGAAACACTTGGTCTGCTACACTCCTTATCCAGTATTTCTTGTAACTGAATTTTCAGTTCTGTTAAATCGGGTAGATTCATTCTATAAGGTGCCTTAGATAATGGAGTAGATCTAGGTTATAGGTCGATAGAGAAATATCTCTCTCTCCTTGGAGGTAGTTCTGGTATTTCATCTACAAATACATCTTTGAACCCACGTAGGACTATAAAGTATTCTAAACTCAGTTTTCTTTCTTCCCTTAGGAGGTTATTCACTTGTACATCATAAATTTAGCAACCTTTGTTCATGCATTCTTAAATTGCATCATTGATATTTGTCTAACAAAAATTGGTTTTTTGATTCCTTGTATCGTTCTAACTGTGTTATTTTCATCTTTGTACACAAACGACTTTTCATAATAGGTTAATATCACTTTATGTTTCTCTAACAAGTCTATTCCAATGATTAAATTGTAAGACCCCAAAGGTAATATGTTCATATTTAGCTTTGTACTTTGACATTCTATGCTTAGTTCACAATCAGAAATAAAATATGTTACCTTTATTTTGGTCCCTGTTTCTAATTGTACTAACCAGGACTTGGAATTATTTACCTTCTTTAACTTGTTCAATTCAACTAAAGCTAGATTAATACAACTCAAACTGGATCCTCCGTCAATTAGTATAGAGACATTGTGGGTATGAATTTTACCTTCAACTTCCACAATAATGTATTGATGATATGATTTTGTTGCATCCAGAGTTGCATTGATTTTATGCACACTTATACCAATATCTCCAACCATTGAATCCTCTTGAAGGTTATGGACTGAAGTTCTTTGATGCAACACCCCACCTCTTCTCCTAGGGGTTCTACGACCTCCCGGTCAAGGATGTTCAAATACCTGAGTTGAATTATCTCTTCGGTCCTCTAATAGACCCTGGAATAAGTTACACAGGCCACTTCTTGTTACCGCACAGGTTCAATTCACCCGTGACCCTACTCTCTAGCGCTTCTAGTAATAGTGAGTGGCGAGTGCTAGCTCCTTTTCTAGGCTCCTCTTCAATATAACCACGATATATAACCTCAGGCCATCCCTCTTTGCAACTTTGGACTTCAACGTTTTTGAACACACCTAACCCATTTTCACTGCACTCTGAAACACAAACTCACTTGGACGATTGACGATTCTCGTCTTTCCAATAGCCAACGGCTATGATCCTCTTTGTATTTCGGCATTCAAGAGTTATGAATGATACAACTCCCTTTACTTCCGAAGTACTCTATCATCGAAGTGATATAAATGACACCACGTTTCCACACGATCAACAACTAGGATTTAGCTTCTTACCTTTTTCCTGGATGCATACTCCTAGATCCTATGATCTGACAATGTGTGTCCTCCTTAGATCTACAACCACAATATTCTTCACTAGTTCGGACTTCGAGAGTTTTTGGATACTCCACCCTCACTTTTCACCGAAGTGCTTCTCCACCCTTCGTCCTTTGTGACTTCGCGAAGTTTTCCCTTTCTCCACACAAGGCTTCAAGAGTTATTTCTTGTGAACTCTCTGATATGTTGCCACGTATCCTTGATACAACCAACGACTGGGATTATTTCGTGACTTGAGGACTTCAGAGGTCCCCACTCTTCAAACACTTCAAAACCTCTGAACCACAAAGTGTCGAAAGACTTCATAGCTAACCTCCATGCAAATCTCCCTAATTTGACGGTCTGGAGTGATCTCGCTTCCTCCTGAATGGATCTTCCTCGTTGATTTGTATTTTCAGTGGGATCCTCCCTACTTAAGAACTTACAACCACTATCTCTTCTAAGATTGTCCATCCTTGAACACTTTAGATCCTCAGAACATTTTCTTCGACACTTAGTCGAATTTTGACTCTGTGCACACTTTGCAACAGGTCTCACACTCTTCTACAAACTTTCTTGAATTACTCCTCCTAAGATTCTGAGTCAAAAGAATCTGTCACACACTCATTGCAGACAATTTGTACCACTTGCATTCAAAGCTCCAAGTTATCTCTCTTGAACTTGTTCCTCCTCGACACTCTGAACTTTTTAGAATGAACTCTTTGATACTTAGCCAAATATCGACCCTGCGCACACCTTGCAAGAGGATTCCTTCAATTTAACACTTGATAGGTGATTATGCACCCCTTACAACAGTCTTTACATGGCTCAATTGTTCCTCTTGAACAATATGAGTCTAAGTGTGTTTCCGCCTATGCACACTTTCAAGATATCCCTCCTGAACTTCTAAGTCAAAATAGACTTTGTCAATGCACACTTTGCAGACACTTATGCACTCCTTACAAACAAGATTTTCACGTTATCTCTTCTGAGCTTCTGAGTCAAAATAGACTCTATCAATGCACACCTTGCAGACACTATGAAATACTTGCACAGGTTCATATAAGAGAAACAATTGAGACTTATCTAATATCTCACAGATTTATACATTCAACCATGTAAACACATTCATAACATAAGAACAAGAAATAACAAAGAATTCCAAATTAACTGAAATCCTACCATTCATTCATTCAAATAGACACACTAACAACAACACCAGACATTTGGAACAATGCTTCTCTATTATATTCATTCAAATGATATATACATGGGCTCATACAATTCTCTTCAGCAACTCTCAACAACTCTTAACAACAACAACAACAACAACTCTCAACAACAATAACCTTCAACTACAGTACTCTTCAACAACCTTCAACTAAATTGAAACAACCTCATTTGGGAAACAATACATTTGTTTATACAAAACGAGCTCATAGATATTTTCCCTCTGACTACCTTAGTTCTTTCCTATCAAATTAAAAGCTTTCAACTGCTAAGGATATATTAGAATATATGTTAGAGACAGACATATAAGAGTAAATGCTTCGAATCTGTACTATAGGATACTACATTAAAGAAAAATATATTTTCCATCGATATCATGTGATGGTTCATCTCCTAAACATTTAATATGTTCTTTAATTACAATATTTTCAAGATATTTGTGTGATATGCCCTTCTTAAATTCAAAATTTCTTCAAAATGCATGCTAGGGCACTGAGTTGTCTTCCACTCGCACTTTGATGACGATGCTCCTGCATCATACTCCTGCACTAAATTTCCATGCTTTTGAATATCGCTTCATTTACCCAACTGGCATCTTCTATTGGGTGTCCTTTCCACTTTACCAAATACTCAAAGTAAGTATTTCTCCTAGTTTTCTTACCAGTCCTTTGATCTATGATATTCTCCATCTGTAGCTTTTCTGCTATAGGCATTTGCTTCTCCCACTGTATATATTTTTTATCTTCTAACTCTCTGGTGTCATATTCATTATAAGGATATAGGTATGAAATGTTGAATATGGGTGATAAGCCCACATCTTCTGGCAGATCTATCTCATAATAATTTTCATCAAATTTCCTTAGGATCTTGCATGGTCCTATTTTCTTCAACTTCAGTTTGTTATATGTTCCCCTTGGGAACCTTTCCTTCATGAGATGTGATAGAACTTTCTCTCCTACTTCAAATTGAATTTTTCCCCTATGCTGATCAAATCTACATTTGTATCCGCTACTGTTCTTCTGCAACTTCTCTTTGATTTGATTACGAAGCTTCTGCATTTATGCAACAAAGTCTTCTACTCCAACGCTTCTGAATTCATTTTTCTCTAGATCTCTCAACTATGATACTCCCCTTGGCTTCATCCCATATACTATCTGAAATGGGCTCTTCCTTTACTCCTATTTGGTGAGTCATTATATGCAAACTCTGCTTGTGACAAAATTGATCCCACTGGCTATGAGGTTTAGTGACTAGACTCCTCAACAAATTTCCTAAACTCTAATTTACCACCTCAATATGTCCATCCGCTTGAGGGTGATATATTGAAATAAAATATAGTTTTGTCCCTATCTTCTTCCATGATGTTCTCCAGAAATGACCAACAAATTTAGTGTCTTTGTCTAAGACAATACTCTTAGGCAACCCATGAAGTCTCACAACTTCCTTGAAAAATAAATTCGCAATGTTCGTTCCATCATTATTTTTTGGCATGGGATAAATTGTGCCATCTTCGAAAATCTATCAACTACCACAAATATGTAATCACTTCCTCTTTGTTTCCTTGGCAATCCCAACACAAAATCCATGCTTATTTCATCCCAAGGCCTATCTGGAGTAGGCAATGGTTAATACAATCCAGTGTTATGTTTCTTTCCTTTTGCAAACTAGAAAATATTAAATATGTTCACAAACTTCTTCATCTATTCCCTCATACCTGGCCAATAGTATGAACTGTTCAACTGTGAAAATGTCTTGTCATGGCCAAAATGTCCTGCTAGACCTCCACTATGTTTTTCCTTCAACATATTTTCTCTCATTGAGAAATTTGGTATGCACAACAAGAAACCTTTAAACAACAATCCATCTTGAATCAGATACTCCGTCCACTAGATTTTGTCTCTGAGCATAGGATTTGCACACACTTCATATGCCTCTTTAAAATCTGGGTCATCACAATACATATCCTTAAGGTGTTCAAACCCTAAGGTTTTCACTTGAAACTCCTGCAGAATTAGACATCTCCTACTCAATGCATCAACAACTTTGTTAGCATTACCATAAATATGTTTAATGACAAAAGTGAAATTTTTCATAAACTCTATCCACTACTATGTCAATAAAATTCTCTAACAACTCTTGAACTTCTTCAAGGAGATCATCCATAGAAGTACTTGTAAGGAAAACTCTGGGTTTCCTCACCACAACAAATTTCATCTCATGTTCCTTCTTACCTTCACTCAAGAGTTCCTTCCCACTCATGAGAAGTATACTTGTGATGGATTCTTCTTTTACCTTCTTTTCCTCTATTGGCAGTAACATGTGTGTCCTACCATTATTTTCCAAGTATAATTATTTTCTCTCCCATCATGAATGAAATTACCTTCAAACTGCCATGGTCTCCCCAAAAAAACATGACATACATCCACGGGAATCACATCACACAAAATATCATCTCTATATCCTCCTATCTTAAATTCAACTAGGCATTGTTTAGTTACCATTACCTGGTGTCCTTTATTCAACCATGAGACTCTATACAAACTCGGATTTGTAGTTGTCCCTAGCTCCAATTTCTCCACCATCTTTGTGGATACTAAGTTATCAATTCTCCCACTGTCGATTATCGCCTTGCATACTCTATATTTAGTATTGCAAGTCGTTTTGAACAAATTGTTCCTCTGCACTAGTTTTTCGACCTCTGGCTCTAGATTCAAGAGAACCTTCTTCATCAACAAAGATTTCCCATCTTCTTCACCTTCTGCTTCAACATTCCTCTTCTGCACTTTTGAAATGTGATATTCACCTCCTCCTTCTTTCTTTCTCTTGGAGAATTACCAAGACATGTGTCATGCCTCTCCACCATCATAACACCTCACCTCTCCTCCTCTGCCTCTTACTCTTCCTCGAGGAAAAATGTTTCTTCCATCATATTGTATCCCTCGGGAACTTCCTCCTCTTTCTGAGTGGCTATGCGGTTTTCCAGTCTCAACCTTGGGCTTTTGTGCCTTATTATGGTCAATTCCCTTACCTCTGTTTAGGATACTTCCTCTACTTTGTTGGCTCTCTTTCCTAGACAACTTCTCCTCTACCTTCAGTGCAATATGATAAGTGTTCTCCACTATCCTTACTTTCATCATGCTAATTTCATCCTGGATTTCATATCTCAAGCCATTGATATACCTGGAAACCTTTTCATCCTCTTTCTCTCTCTGTCAACCCTAATGTTCAACTTGTAAAACTCCTCTATGTATTCTTTCACTGTCATTCCCTTCTGTCTCAGGTTCTGCAACTTCCTAAACAGGTTTATCTGATAGTCCTTGGGTATGAATTTAGCTTTCAACTTCGCTATCATTCTGTCCCAATTCTTGATATTTTGTTTGACTTTGCATCTTATGTCAGCCTGCAATTCATCCCACCACAACGTTGCATGTCCTTTTAATATAGTGACAACATGCTTCACCTTCTTCTCCTCATCAATGTCTTCATAGTTGAAGTACTTGTCCATGTATCTTATCCAATCCAACACTTCTTAAGCATATAAATTTCCTTCATACATATGGATATCTATATTTTCTCTAGCTCCCAATTTGAAAACCACTTTCAGCAAGCATTCCTCTGCAACATATTCTACTACAGCTTCTTCAACCTCCACTTCTTCATTTTTTGCATCACTAACATCTTCAACATTAGGTCCTCTCCTTTGTTTTGTCTCCGTAGCATCTAACCTTGTGTGAATTTCTCTCATCTCCCTTTCCACAACTCGATTTTCTATAGGTGGCTCTGCATGTCTTCTAGGCAGAATTGTGCTAAACTTTTCTCCTTTACACAACTACCACTTGATGTATCTGACACCACTGGATGTTATCAGCCTAATTCATTTTCTCCTTCCTACAGAATTTAAAATTTGTGGCTCTCATACCACTTGATGCATCCCCCCTCTCTTTTCCTTGGGGTTCTGCGACCTTCTGGTCAATGATCTTCAAATACCTGAGCTGAATTATCTCTTCAGGCCTCTAATAGACCCTGGAATCAGTTACACAGGCCCCCTCTTCTTACTGCGCGGGTTCAATTCAACTGTGACCCTACTCTACAGAACTTATGGTAATAGTGAGTGGAAAGTGTTAGCTCATCCACAAGCCTCCTCTTCAATATAAACATGATATATAACCTCAGGCCATCCCTCTTTGCAACTTTGGGCTTTGACGCTTTTGAATGCACCTAACCCCTTTTCACCACACTTTGAATCATGAGCTCACATTGACGATCGATGGTTCTTATCTTTCCAACATCCAATGGCTGTGATCCGCATCGCATTTCGATGTTTGGGAGATTCAAACCCGACAACTCCTTTTTCTTTTGAAGTACTCTATCATCGAAGTGACAGAGACAACACCACGTGTCCACATGATCAACATCTATGATTTAACATCTTACCTTTTTCCTGGATGCATACTACTAGATCCTGTGATCTGACGATGTGTGTCCTCCTTAGATCTACGACCACGATATTTTCCACTAGTTTGGCCTTTGGGAGTTTTTGGATACTCCACCCTCACTTTTCACTGAAGTACTTCTCCTATGAAGCTTGTGGATCTTCACCATTTGTATTCTCTAGATCCAATGGTATAGATCTACTTCATCCTTCATGACTTCACAAAGTTTTCCCTTGCTCCACACAAGGCTTCAAGAGTTCTTTCTCTCAAACTCTCCAATCAGCTGCCACGTATCCTTGTTGCAACCAACAACTGGGATTATTTCGTGACTTGAGGACTTCGACAGTCCCCACTCCTTAAACACTTCAAAATGTCTAAACCACAAAGTGCCAAAAGACTTCATGGCTAACCCCTGTGCAAGTCTCCTAGATCTGATGGTCTGGAGCGATCCCGCTTCCTCCTGAAAGGATATTGCTCATTGATTTGTATCTTCAATGGGATCCTCCTTACTGAAGAACTTTCAACCTCTATCTCTTCTGATCTTGTCCTCTCTAGAACATTTTATCTCCTCATAACATTTTATTTGACACTTAGTCAAATTTTGACTCTGTGCACACTTTGCAACAGGTCTCACACTCTTCTGCAAACACTCTTGAGTTACTCCTCCTGAGCTTCTGAGTCAAAAGACCCTGTCATCCACTCCTTGCAGACAATATCCACCACTTGCATTCAAAGCTCCAAGTTATCTCTCTTTAACTTGTTCCTCCTTGACACTCTGAACTTTTCAGAATGACCTCTTCGATACTTATCCAAATATCGACCCTGCACACACCTTGCAACTAGATTCCTTCAACTTAACTCTTGATAGGCAACTATGCACCCCTTGCAACAGTCTTTACATGGATCAATTATTCCTCATGAACAATATCAGTCTGAGTGGGTTTCTTCCTACGCACACTTTCAAGCTATCCCTCCTGAACTTCTGAGTAAAAATAAACTCTGTCAACGCACGCCTTGCAGACACTTATGCACTCCTTGCAAACAAGAGTTTAATGTTATCTCTTCTGAGCTTCTGATTCGAAATAGAGTTTTTCAACGCACACCTTGCGGACACTATGCACTCCTTGAACAGTCTCGTATAAGAGAAAAAATTGAAACTTATCTAATATCTCATAGATTCATACATTCAACCATGTAAACACACTCATAACATAAGAACAAGAAATAACAGAGAATTGCAAATTAACATAAAGCCTACCATTCATTCATTCAGATAGATGCATTAACAACAACACTAGACATTTGGAACAACACTTCTTTGTAATATTCATTCAAATAATATATACATGGACTCATACAATGCTCTTCATCAACTTTCAACAACTCTTAACAACAACAACATTAACTCTTAGTGGCAATAACATTCAACTACAATACTCTTCAACAACCTTCAACTAAATTGCAACAACCTCATTTGGATAACAATACATTTATTTATACAAAACGAGCTCATAGAGATTTTTTCTCTGACTACCTTAGTGCTATCCTATCAAATTAAAATTTTCAACTACTAAGTATTTATTACAATAAATGTTTGAGACAGATAGATAAGATTAAATGCTTCGAATATGTACTGCAAGCTACTACATTAAAGAAAAATGCATTTCCCATCGATCTCCTGTGATAGTTCAGCTCCTAAACATATAATATGTTCTTTAATTATAATCTTTGCAATATATTTGTGTGATATTCCCTTCTTAAATTTAAAATCGATTCAAAATGCGCGCTAGGGCATTGAGTTGTCTTTCACTCGCGCTTTGATGATGATGCTCCTGCATCATTCTTGTTAAGGGATTTAAGAGTGGAAAATGTCTCCTCAAGTGGGGTTCTCCACACTCCTAAACTTCAATGGTTCTCTGGGATTGTCCCCAACTTTCTTGACTCCTAGGTTAACTGGTCTATTTCCCCCTTGGGAATTCTATGTATTTGACTGACAATCCTTCTTTTGGAAACCTTTCACCATATTATGGAAATGGGTTGGTTGGAAACCTTTCTTACATTGATTCCTTATGTCATGTTTCTTGTCTTTCCATTCCTTGATAATTTTAGATCTCTATTTGTACTAATCATAGCACATCCAAGTTCTAAACACTTAATTTAAAGACTTGGGATTGTCAAATTCAATTTTGCCCTTGTACGACTATGGTAGATAGCTCAAGAACATTTGTATATTTACTTTGTCTTCTTTGATGTATGGTACAAACCTCAATAGATCTAGAAATTTATTTATCAAATCGTCCAGGGCCATTTCTCCTAGTCGCGGTTCGTAAAATTCCTTAGCTTTTCTCGTAATAACTTTCTGATAAGTAGTTCTTATTGAAATACTTTTTTAAATTCTAACCATTCCATTCATTTTTCTTTCAATCCCTTGGCTAATTTCAGGTCTTGCCACCAGATACTATCTTTTCCTTTTAAGTTCTAAATGCTCATTTTGACTTTCATATTACTAGAGTAGTTATAAATATGGAAATATTTCTTTATATCTAGTAACCATGCTTAAACCTCCTCACCAGTATTTGATTATCCATCAAATGTGGAAGGTTTTATTTTCTTGAATTCACCTTCCAGGTGGTCCACTTGTTTTCTTTTTCTTCCTGTAGATGCTTTGTTTTCTGTCATGTGTGTGTCTTCATAAGAACTATCCTCTTTTTCTATTTCATGACCAGAATTCTTAGAGGACTTTTTGCTGACCTCTTCCTCTTTTTCACTTTCCTTTGGAATTTTCTTTGTTACTATACTGTGTAGCAACATTTCATTTATTTCCAATTGATCTTCCTGTGCTTTCTTCAAATTTTTGTTATCTGCGTTAAATCCTTGTAATTCTACGATGAGGTTACACATCTTTTCCAAGACTTAAGTGGTTGAACTTCCTTCATTGTTATGATTTGGGTATCTAGGAAGTTCCTGTCTTGGATTCCCTTCAGTTCTCTCTCCTTCCTCATTCTATGTTGACATTATCACAAGAGACAAAAGGTTTTTCTGTTTGTAACAATAAATGTGTTTGTTATATTTTTTTCAAGGAAAAAAATAAAATTTTGGTGCTTCTATGAGGTCCAAGCATTGTAACCTACAACTCTGATACCATATTTAATGTAACTCAACTTTCACAAATAAAAAAAAAATTAAATGGGGAAACTTGTCTTCTATTATACTCGACAAATGTCGTGACACAAGAATAATTAAATCTTAAACCAGTGAATATATATGTATATATATGGCAGTGTATCATTGTCATAACTCATTCTAAAACGTTTTGCAAGAGATCTTAATATCCATACACCATGTGCCATTAGGAGTCGCTACTAGCATTAACGTTGTGATGTTAATATAATAATGGCTAGGCCTGTCAAGGCCCATATCCTAGGCCTAACCGGTGAAATCCATTCATATAAGTCCTATCTATATTTCTAACACATATAACAAGGCACTTTATAAACTAAATACCTATACACTATACACTAGATACACTTTATGTAAATTAAATCTTGAACACTAGTGTGCATTGAAACAAACCTAGGTCCTAACCCACTAAGTCATAACTTCTATGCTAAGGGTTTGTAATGGTCCATAGTGGTTCTACCATGTTGAATTAAAACTTATAACAAAACATATAGTCAGAACCATGTTTACATGTAACAACGGTCCACATTACCCATACACTTGTGGCATGTACATAAATCAAGAAGCATTAAAGGAACGGACACTAGACAGTCAAACCTAGCCTTGGACATTAAGTTGGTCATAACATTAATGGTGGTAGATCGCCTCTCATCTCCAGGTCTTACATTTTGCATAGAGGAGCCACTACAAACTTTCCACCTCGACTAACTTCACATGGCAGTGAGAGGGTGGTGTACCTTCCATCCTCCTCCACTATCGTGAGGAACGCGGTGCCATTACCGTTTGCATTCATTCCATACATTGTGTTCTCTATGTTATGCTCATGCAATGGTAGGTTTATGCAACTATGGTAGCATGGTATTCGTGGGGTGTTAGACCAATTCTCCATAGGCAAAGATGGCCACTGTCTTTGAGTTTCCTCCTGTCTCTCTCGGTAGAACTAGTAGGAAGGTTCTTAGCCGGTTTTATTTCACCACGTGGAGGTCGTTGGTTTCAAATATCACTCTCGGCTTGTGCATGACAAGATCCCTCCCTCTGTGTATGATATTCCCCATACTTGTCGATTCAATATAGTGGTTTCATTTATGTTTGGAAGGAAGACATTCCTATGTTTAATTCGATTTTTCCCAGAGTTCATTGTGAATGAGCTCTTTGTATTACAAGAGCTCTATGTCCCAAATATTTATTTATATTACGCATTCATTATGAAATATTTTTTTTGTGTTGGTCGAGCTATGTATAATGTATTTACATGTCCCACTCTTCGTTATAATGTTACTGCGTTGAGGGGCTCTCTATATAATGTGGTTTCCATGTCCCATTTTCATTATAACGATATTGTGTTTTCCAAACTGAAACCCTTCAGGTTCCTCCCTATTCACCAGTGGTCATAAACCGTAAACCCTTGCAATATTTTATTTGGTTTTGAGGCTATACAACAACCTAGCTCTACATTTTTAATGGTATCTTACTGTGTAAGCATTTCTTGTTGGTAGCTCACTGTATAAGTGGTAGCTTACTATGTAAATGTTTCTTGTTGGAATCTCATTGTATAAGACGTAGCTTACTATGTAAGGAAAATTATTATTTGATTGTAATCTAAGGGGAATGCTTGATAAAGACTTGTCAAATAGACCCATGCTCTGGATCCTTTCGTTCAACCCAAAACCATGCGTAACTTTCATTTTGTAAATTAATATTTACTCTCTAATCTAGGAGACAAAATTACCCTCGTTCATTGAAAGGAAAAAAATACTCTTCAAATAAGATTAGATGCGTCTATTAAAAGAAAATAGGGTGCATCTGTCGAGAGGACATAATTGCTTTGTCACTACTAAAATATTGTGGCCATTCGACACAGGTA
Source organism: Picea engelmannii (assembly GCA_009831015.1). Lineage (NCBI taxonomy): Eukaryota > Viridiplantae > Streptophyta > Pinopsida > Pinales > Pinaceae > Picea > Picea engelmannii. Next base: position 196,160 of record ML819845.1, on the reverse strand, counting down.
CAAGAGTTGATTAAAAATAAAAAGTGTTCCTCTATCAAGAGGAAAAAGTTTCTCTGTCACTGCTAGGAATCTCGTGGCCATTCAACATAGGTATAAGATGTTGGTTAAATACTTAATCCCTTCAGAAAAATATTATAGATCCTTGCTGGGTTAAATTTTCGATTTCCAGAATTCATCAAAGGTCAGGCCAGTTACTTGCATGCACTTGGATACCTTTTCGTGGTTAGGTTCGAACTTGCAGGTATTTCCTTTTAAAATATTCTATTTACTTTAAATTAGACTCACGCATGGGCGTATCACGCTCTACATTCTTGTTAAATTTATGCATGTTGTGATATCATTTAATTTGTTAGAGATCACTATGTATTAAACAAATCAACCTATGTTTAACTTTAATTAATTCGCTACATTATTATTTGGTTCTTTTTAATGGGTCTTCTCTTGTACACTTTATTTGAAGTAATACTTATGGAATTGTTAAATTCATTTACTTTCCTTTGTTATAAAGTAGCTCTCTTTAAAATAATTTTCTCACAGTATTTTGGGCCTCTGTAAGAAGTTTAATTACTCTTATCCAAAGTACTATTCTCTGGTTAATATATCTCATTTTTGTGGGTATCCATTTTACTTTGTCAATATTTTTACTTTATCAACTTATATCCTACAAGTTATCAAGATTTGTGTTCTCAAATGAAAGATTTACTTATTTTTTCTACTTGTGCAATTGATAATAATTTCACAAGTATATACACTGATGATGGGTCCCTTTTTGTGTTGTGAGGGAACCCATGAGGTGAATAATACACCCACTTCCCTTCTTTGTCTTGGATTGATGGATTCACAAGTCAGCGACAATGCTCCTTATCAACAACGAACCCAAGTTAAGTGATTTAATTCTTTAATCTAATGCATATTTAATAATTTCGTACATTAGTAAATTAATAAAATCATTCATTTGTTTGTTGCAAGTTTGGGAGGCACCCCCATGCACTTGGCAGAGTACGTGGCATGTCCACAAAAGGTATTGGGGTTCCATCTTCATCCACTAGTCCTTGCGAGTATTCGTGGACAGACTTATGTAGTTTCTTTAAGTTTATTGTTTTTTCTAGATAGGGAGTTCGGTCATTCAAGGAACTCAAAAAAATGTAACATTTTGATCCTTTGATCTACTGATGGTAATAAAATGTATATCAATTTTTATCACAATATTTGTACTTTGTTGTATCAAATGTCTTCCTATCATATTTGAGAAAACATGTATTAGGAATGTTATTCTTTTATTCGACATAACAGTAGAAATGATAAAGTAGATGTGCTTATATATATATATATATATATATTACATTGTTAATAACATACTACCACAACTATTTTACATATTAGAAACCTTAACAACTAATATGGCTATACAGTTATTTCAAACATATTTGTTTATAAATGCAATAACGAAGATATGGAAACAATTGTATAAATACTAAACATCATTAGAATAATACCATATTTAAATACACAACTGAAAATACATATATGAAAAAGATTATTCTAGGAAATAAATGGAACATCCACGTTCCACCCAATCGTAGAACATAACAACCATAATCACTTGTCCTGATCACCCCCTAACCTGGCCATGAGTCCATAAGGGAGAACGGAATTATCCTCCTTAGCTATAGTCACCATCAACAAATCATAAAATGATTTTCCTCACACCATCAATGCTCATAACAAAAAACAATTCTTAATTCCTCAACATACTAAGCAACACCCTTCTTCCCACATATGTTGTATATATTCTTGTGCCTAGGTATTTTCATTCCCTTCCCTCCTTGGGGAAATTCGCATCTTTACAAATCCTTGATTTTTAGGGGTTGCTAGTGGTCAAATTCAACTTCTTCCACTTGTAAAAATCAACCCTGAGGTGACTAAAACCTGTTCCCCACTCATGGAGTCATAGTCATCTATTTTTAACTTGGTTGTTCCATTTTTCTTCCAGCATTAATTTTATTAAAATTTTGTCTCATACATGTGTCCAATAAAAGAGGACAGTTGGGAAAGTCAAATATTTTTCCAACGGTCATCAAATAATTAATTACATAATCCAAAATTCCAAATTCGTATTTTCCATAAATGACAAATAATTTCCAAATCTGAATTTTCCAAAAACGGAAATTTATTTCAAAATTCAACATAAAATTTAATTTTCTAAAAGTTTAGGATATTACATCATCATTTTCCTAACATAGTGAGTGCTCACACAAAAATGGTTCCTTTCCATAACATATTCTGCAACGTCCTTCCTCCCACATATGTTGTATATATCCTTTTTAATTTTCCTAGGACTTTTCTTCAATCCATTTCCCTCCTTGGAAATTCACAACTTTGCAAATCCCTAGTTTTTAGAGGCTTCAAGTGACAGAACTCCACTTCTGACACTTGTTAAAATCATATCTGAGTTAACTCATGTTCCTCACTCAGAGCTCACTCATGGATTCAAAGTCAATTGTTTTCAACTTGGTTGTTTCACTTGTTTCCTGCATTAAATATATTAAAAATTTATGTTTCATACATTTATACATCAAAGAGGATAGTTGGAAATTCAAACTCTTTCTCAACAATCACAAATACAATAATTAAATGTCTTAATAATATCAAGTATGAATTTCCATAAATGGAAATTTATTTAAGAAAAATAAAAATTAAATATCTTAATTCTTGAGGATATCACATCCTCTCCCCCTTAAATAGAACAATATCCTCAGTATTAGTCTTTCCTTCTATTCCTCACTTAGAAAAAAGTCGGATACGATTTCATCATTTAATCTTCCAGCTCCCAGCTAGCCTTCTTAGGGATAAAGTGCTTCCATTGCACCTTTACCTGGGAGATGGATTTGTTCTGAAATACTATCTCTTTCTTGTTGAGAATGCATAGAGGTTCTTCCTGGAAATCGCTTTTTGGTTCCACATGTACTGTTTTCTAATCAATGATGTGCATAGGGTCATGAATATATATTTTTAATAATGAAACATGAAAAACATTATGAATTTTTAAATTAGCAGGGAGCGGTAGTTGGTATTCCATTGGTTGAATTCAAGTTAAGAATTTGAATGGACCACAAAACCTTGGTTCTAACTTGGAATAGTTCCCTAGTTTCAAAGAGTCGCTTCTTTCTTTGACCTTAAGGTACACATGCTCTCCAACATTAAATTCATGGTGTCGTCTTCTCTGATTTTCATAGCGTTTCTATCGATATTGCACAACCTTTAAATTTTGTTGCACCTTTTTGACCATCTGTTCCATTTCTTGGATCATTTATAGCCAAACCATTATTATGTCTACTAGATTATCCCAACTTATTGAAGTTGTACATTTTTTTCCATACAAATCTTTGAAGGGACTCATTTTTGTCAACGCTTGATAACTATTATTGTATGTGAATTTGACTAAGGGTAGATACTCTTCCAACTTAGTTGGTTTCATTCTTACATACATTCGTAACATATCTTCGATAATTTGATTTGTATGTTTTGTCTGTCCATCCGTTTGCGAATAATAACTTGTACTGAAATTCAAATTAGTTCCCAAACCTGCAAAAAAATCTTTCCAAAAATTTGATGTAAACTTGACATCTCTATCTGAAATCACCACTTTAGGAAGTCCATGCAATCTAAATATTTCTTTCATAAAAATTTCAATGATGTTAATATCTTTGTAGGTATATTTCACAAGTATGAAGTGAGTAGATTTACTCAATCGATCAATTGCCACCATGACTGAATCATTTTTTCTTTGAGTTTTAGGAAAACCTCTAATGAAATTCATCGAAACAATTTTCCATTTCCATGTTGGTATGGTTAAGGTTGTAATAAACCTATTGGATATTGATATTCAAATTTTACCTATTGACAATCTAAGCATTTAGACAAATATTCAACTATCTTAGCTTTCATATTAGGCCAACAAAATAGTTTTCTTAGGGTTGTTATCATTTTCTGATATCAAGGATGACTAAAATAGAGATTTTTATGCAATTCATTCAGGATTATCAACTTCAAATCAACATAATTTGGTATATATAACCTGTTTTTGAACCTTAATAGCCCATTTTTGTTGATAGTAAAATTTGTACTATTCACATTCCCTTCATTTTTCTACAATTGTTCTATTGTTTTGATGTATTTAGCATCATTTGTGCTTTGAGATTTAATTTTGTCCTCAATATCACTTTCTATTTTGTTGATAATAACTTCATATAATTCACTAGTTCTTCAGTTTAGTGCATCTGTGAGATTATTCTCTTGTCCTTTGATGTTTCACACCTCGAAATCAAAATCACTTTGAAAGGATAGTGATCTTGCATGTCATGCATTGAGATCCTGTTGAATAAAAAAATGTTTCACACCACTTTTATCTATTAGTAATACAAATTTTCTTCCCATTAAATAATTCCGACATATTTTTAGTGCATGAATTACAAGTGCTAATTCCATATCATGAGTTACATAGTTTCTTTAATGTTATATTAATTTGTAATATTTGTAACAAATTACGAGTCTGTCTTGTGACAATACTCTACCTAATCCTTCCTTACTTTCATTTACACAAACTATAAAATCTTTATAAGGGTCAACTAATTAAGGATTGGGTTTGTAGTTAGTTAATCTTTCAATTTATCAAAACTATCCTAGAATTTTTGAGACCAAATAAATTCTGTTCCCTTTTTCTGCAATGATGTAATAGGGTAGGAAATTTTGGGAAATCCTTTGATAAACCTCCAGTAATAACCTGTAATCCCCTTGAATGATCATATGTCTGCTACATTTTTAGGTACATGCCATTCCATAATAGCTTTAATATTTTCTGGGTCTATGACAATACCATATTTTGATATCAAATGTCACAAATATTGTATCTTTCTTTGATATAAGCCACATTTATCAAACTTAGCATATAATTTATTCTCTCTTAGAGTTTGTCATACTATTTTCAAATGTTGTTTGCGTTCTCCTTCATACTTTGAATATATTAGATTATCATTGATAAAGATCAATACAAATTTATCCAAATACTCACTGAATATATTGTTCATTAAACACACAAAATTTGCTAGTGTTTTAGTAAGTCCAAAATGGATTACTACAAATTCATAATGTCCATAGCATGTTGTTGGTGCAATTATATACATAATATATTACCAAACATAAATTATTAACCGAGATTCGTAATCAAAGGAGTTGCTACACTATATGTGCCGACAACAAGTGGTTTATCTACGTCTGGTGAGTATAGGATAAAGAAGAAACATTCAAAACTCAATACTCTCCCTTTCACACAATTCAAAATCTAGAAAGAAAAACTGATCAAGAAATGTATAATTCAGAATTATTGTTCAGGGGATGGATCTGCTCCTTATAGGCTCATGAAAGATAGATATGGGCTATTATTCTATCTCCTGGAACAACCACACAATCAATCATTAACATTCTAGAAACCTAACTGAGCTAAAATAACTACCAGCCAGGGGTTGTGGCCGGTTGAGCTATGTAGGGCTCGGTTGTAGCTATGCTAAACATAGGGGAGATTATAAGCGCATGTAGGTGAGAGATGGAGCCTAGTCTCACTCCTGTAATAACTCACTTCAAATTTGCAAGAAATTCTAATCTAATTTTGCACACTCTTCAAAATCAATTGATGCATCACAAAAGGAAATTCAATACAATATTACAATCTTGCAATTATGGAAAACTACTTTGTTTCTACCTAGGGAGCATAAATATTATCAAGACTTTCTATTTGTTGGTTCACGTAATACGAAAGATGGACTCGTGGTTTGCTCATGTACTAACACACTTAAGACTTCTAAAAAAATTCTGAAAGAAATCACAAAAGTGTAATTAAATTCACAACTCATTCATAAATGTATAGTAGTCACAATACGATATCAACAATATGTAAATTTGAATTAAAACTTAACAAAAGAAAATCAAATTAATAGATGAAAGAACAAGTACCAGATAAATAAAAAACATGTGCGCGAATGAAAAACTACATTAATAATTTATAACAGACTTACCATGTTGGATCGGTGAGCCCTTGCCAATACCAAAAAGGAAGCTATTAAAACTCACAAAATATTAGAGTCTAAAGAATGCATAAAATCATCGAACCTGAATTTGTATTAACCTTCATCCAACAAGTAGCAGTTTACAAGAAATCCATATTTTAAAATGAAATACGGTAGCATAACATTATATGGAATTCTTCTTGACCATCTACATATCTTCTTCTTAAAGAAGATCAGTCGTTACAGCCAAAGTCTGAAGATAATATCAAATGTTTGCAAAAATATTATAATTGGTTATCAAATCGTATCTCATGGAAAGAGCTTCATCCTCGTGACACGAAGTGCATGAGTGATGAAGTGTATCATAGTCTATTGTGGTCTTCAAATGAACCAAAGATGCTTCCATCCAACCAATTTATTAGATCCATCGTCGATGTACTCATTCAAAATGTCAATCTTGTAGAAGCGGGTTTAGTACCAGACTAACAAAGTAATAGATATTGGTACTAGATCAATGCATAGTTGGTATCGGAATAGGTAGAGTACCAAAATAGAATAGTTGAAATGTTGCAGTACGAGACCAGTGGAAGTACCAAACAAATCTCGAAGATGAGTACTAGATGAATTCCAAAACATGTACCTGTTGAATAAGGGTTGTTGTCATAAGGTCCTCTTAGATCATTCAAAGTAATTAGAGAGATTTAAACATCAAGTATTCAATCAAAATCATTGATAAATCATCATAAATCATGATTAACATAATTTACCTCATAAGTACAAAACAATTTCTAAATGACATGTCTCTTGAGGAAAATAGACAGAGAGTGCATATGTATCAGGAAACATTGGTTAGGATGTGGGACAAGATAAGGCAATTGGAGGTGACAAAAATGAGGCTCAACATTTCCCCCATGCCTTATCCATTGCATGTCCTCATGCAACAATGATCTTCAAAATTTCAAAATTGATGGTACTCCTCACTCGATCAAGCATTCCCTAAAGTTCCACATTTCTTCACCTCCTTAAGTTCTCTTTTAAGTAACATGTTATACAATATAAAATCCCTGGACTACGCTTCACAATTCTTACCCGTGGAAAAGTAGTTATGATGGAAAAGTAGAGTCGTAAGTAATAGATTAGATCTGTTAGTGATTTGATGTTAAGTCTTATCCAATCTATTTTGGATCATATTTAAGAGAAAGGGTTGGATGTGACTCTAATATGATTATAGGATAGCGTCCAAGAGTTTTCATAATGACTTTGACTAATAGGCCCCCCCTGGCTAGATTACCTTTAAAATAAAAGTGATATAAGCATAGTTTAGATCTCATTTGAAGAGAGGAACACATCAAAGAATACATCCCATGATGATTAACTCATCTCATATCATATTTTATAAATATGAAGCTCTTCTTGCTTAGGTCGATTGAATTACATATACTAAGGGTCCCACTTTCATGAAAACCTATTTATTTTAAAGATAGAACCCAAAAGTGGATACTTGAAGGTTCTTAAGAACATCATTTGAGAGATATAAAGGTCATCTCCTAGACTTGATTTGATAATGATTGCTTCATAATGAGACCGAAGGGTTTTTGTTTAGTTTTAGGTGTGTCAATTTATGTTTTTCAGCTCCCTTTACCCGGCATAGCCCCGCTGCCGGTAGGCCTATTCAGTACCCCGACGAGTTTACCTTAGTACCATACAAGCATGGCCTCGCTTCTATCAGGCATGTTCAACACCTTGACATGTTTACTTGTACTTCTTGATACTTCCTTTTTATGATATTACTCAAAAGATTTAGAACGTTGTATATTATTCATTGACTGCTTTAGAGTATAAGGAAGGAAGGTGGTACGAGAGTGTTTTAGAGTTATTAGGCACATAATTAATTGTTTGAAATTATCCCAAGGGTGACATCATCCAAATTAGACTTAAATCTTAGCTATTCAATGTATAATGGAACATCTTGGATAATGACTAAGAGTTCCCTCTAGTTAATCCTATTAGGGTTCTCATGAAATTTCATTGAGGTTTTGCAAGGGAGGTACACCACATGAAGTTTTCATCAATACCTCCCAAGAGAAACTTGTAAAGATAAACTTGGATAAGAACTTGTTGAATCAACTAGGTTAGTATTAGACATAATGGTGCCACCAATTTTCAATCGATATGTCAGTTATTAATCACTTTTTCATAATGATGAGGAAATAAGACAGGTGCACCCATTATCATATAGAGCTAAATGTGAAAATATCTCTTTAAAGGATAGCAAGGATGATTCATTTAGGGGTGAGTGTAACAATGTAGGAGGAAGATGTACATGAGAGTAATGAACAGTTCAACACAAGACTTAAATGATCCTTGATAGAAATAACATGAAAAGATTAGCTCATACCTCTAATTACCTGAAGTGAAAATGATGTTAAGAACATGAAAAAGATCATATCACTTTGGCATCAATATCAGATAAGTAATAGATCAGGTTTCTGTAGTATCGAAACAGATAGTACTGGAGCAGGACAATACCAGAACAAGATTCTGTAGTACCATAACATAACACTATTGGAACAAAATTCTGTAGTACTGGAGCAGAATTCTGCAGTACCAAAACATAACAGTACTAGAACAACCTTATGTGTATTATGGGCTGCAACAAAATGTGTAAAATATGTTGACTGAAACTGAGCACTTCTTGGTACTAAAACTAGTGCGGGAATTTAGTACTGGTACCAAAATTATGGAAATGAGTATCAAATTCTAGCACTTAACATGTTGATTTGGACTTGTTGACAAAAGATGAAAAAGAATCTAAAGGTCCCAACAACCACTCCTCCATTCCTAAGGTTTTTCATTCCCTCATGCACACAATGTGAGACACTAAAAAAATAAGGAGGGTTGTTGGGAGGGTTGCTGGGAGGGTTGCGAACAACTGCTAAAAACAAACCAATAGAACTAATTAAAATTAGATTTTTATTCATGCTTAAAAAATAGAAAATTCAGTGAAAATGTCAAAAGTTGAGCAATGCATACATTATTCATGATTTATTTGACCAAAAATTATTAGCTATGAATAAAATAGTATGGAATTAACATTTAGTTTCAGTTTGTATTAAAAAGATCACTTAATCGATCATCCTTGTGAAATAGTGGTCTTAAAATAGATAGGTAATGATAAAGAAAGAATGCATCTTTTTTTTAACAACTTAAGAAAAAAGAAGAAATTTGAGGAAATAGGTCATGAAGTACTCCCTTAAGTGTTCTCTTCCGTTGGCAATCATGTGTTCTCTACTTTTGAAAATACCCTTCTAGTATTATGTGTGCATTCATAGGATGAAGAGATTACCTTCTCATAAAATTCCAAACAAAATTATCATAAATTTTAGAAAGAAATCTACTATAGGAACAAAAGATCTTAAACCAATTTCTTTATTAGATTTTGACATTCCCATTTATGAAAAGTATGAAATATATGTTGCATTGCACTTATGTGAAACACTTATTTATTTATTTACTTATCCTAGTCTAATTGAACAAAAGAAAATGTCCTTCAAGTATAGGAATACTTCCAGTGAAGCCATGTGCATAACAGGGTTAGAAATATATCCATACTCGGGTTTAAAAGGTAAATTTTAATGCATACCGGAGTATGAAGGACCAGTTGCTTTGATGATGAGATCAAACAATAATGAAAAGTAAAATAGTAGTGTGAGATGATAACTAATTGGAACCATCTTTCAATAGGATCATGATATTCGTGTTTCTCTTCTTTGTTTAAGTCACACAACATGTCCTCATTTTCCATGCTACACAAATTATCTTCTTCAAGATGATTGGTCTTTGGAGTACATATAGGATCCATTGAGAGGCATGCTAAGAACTCCTCAATATCAGGTTCCAATGGTTTCTCTCCATTCAATTCTATCCATGATT
>ML819845.1:168160-180018 GCA_009831015.1 Picea engelmannii | reverse complement strand
TGTTGTCACCAAGTTATCGGTTTGTAAAAGTTAGTTAATCATAAATAAAACTAAATTTGTATAAATAAAAACACACTATTGCATAAAATAAGGAAAAACACACTTGCATTAAAAGAAAAAAACTTATGCATGAAAGGGAGAGGAAAACCTAACTTTGGAGCAACCCCACTAAAGTGGATGGGTGGGTTCTTCCCTCACGTCCTACCGTCTTCTCTATGCCCTCGGGTTTTCCATAAAACCAATCCAAAACCATTAAAACAATCTAATTCAAATACTACCTATTATCGTTTACAACTCCTCGACAACAACACCAATATGTTGGTGCAATTATATGCATAATATATTACCAAACATAAATTATCGACCACGATTCGTAATCAACTGAGTTGTTACACTATATGTGCCGACAACAAGTGGTTTATATGCGTTTGATGAGTATAGAATAAAGAAGAAACATTCGAAGCTCAATACTTTGTCTTTCACACAATTCAAAATCTAGAAAGAAAAACTGATCAAGAAATGTATAATTCAGAATTCTTGTTCAGGGGATGGATCCGCTCCTTATAGGCTCATGAAAGATATAGATGGGCTATGATTCTATCTTCTGGAACAACCACACAATCAATCATTAACATTATGGAAACCTAACCAAGTTAAACGAACTACCAGGCAGGCTGTAAATACTCCATTAGAAGCGCATGTAGGTGAGAGATGGAGCCTAGTCTCACTCCTGTAATAACTCACTTTAAACTTGCAAGAAATTATTATCTAATTTTTCACACTCTTCATAATCAACTCATTCGTCACAAAAGGAAATTCAATACAATCTTACAATCTTGCAATTCTGGAAAACGTCTTCGTTTCTACACAGGGAGCATAAATCTTATCGAGACTTTCCATTTGTTGGTTCACGTAATACGAAAGATGGACTCTCGGTTTTCTCCTGTAGTAACACACTTAAGACTTCTAAATAAATTCTAAAAGAAATCGCAGAAGTGTAATTAAATTCACAACTCATTCATAAATGTCTAACAGTCACAATATAATATCAACACTATGTAAATTTAAATTAAAACTTAACAAAATAAAATCGAATTAATAGATGCAAGAACAGGTATGAGATAAATAACAAACATGTGCAAGAATTAAAAACTACATTAATAATTTTCAACAGACTTACTAAGTTGGATCGGTGGGCCCTTGCCGATACCAACAAGGAAGTTGTTAAAACTCATAAAATATTAGATTCTAAAGAATGCATAAAATCATCGAACTTGAATTTGTATTAACCTTCATCCAAAAAGTAGGAGTTTACAATAAATCCATATTTTAAAATGAAATACGGAATCATAACATTATATGGAATTCTTCTCAAGCATCTACACAAATGATTCTTAAACAAGATTAGTCGTTACAACCAAAGTCTCAAGATAATATCAAATGTTTGCAAAAATATTACAATTGGTTATCAAATCATATATCATGGAAATGGCTTCATCCTCATGAAACGAAGTGCATGAGTGATGAAGCATATCATACTCTATCGTGGTCTTCAAATGAACCAAATATGTTTCCATCCAAGCAATTTATTGAAGCCATCGCCAATGTACTCATTCAAATCGTCAATCCTGTAGAAGCGGGTTTAGTACCGGACTAATACAGTAATAGATCTTGGTACCGGATCGGTGAAGAGTTTGTACTAGAATAGGCAGAGTACCATAATAGAACAGTTGAAATGTTGCAGTACCGGAACAACAAAATTACTAGACAAATCCCAAAGATGAGTAACGAATGATGTACCTTTGAATAAGGGTTGTGGTCATAAGGTACTCTTAGATAATTCAAAGTAATTAGAGAGCTTTAAACATCAAATATTCAATCCAAGTCATTAATAAATCATCATAAATAATGATTAAACATAATTTACCTCATATGTACAAAACAATTGCTAAATGACATGTCTGTTGAGGAAAATAGGCAGAGAGTGCATATGTATGAGGAAAAATTGGTTAGGATATGGGACAAGATAAGGAAATTGGAGGTGACAAAAATGAGGCTCAACACATGTCCCAAAAGTTGTTTTATTTACATCTTCATCTTTTATTCTGATTTGATGATAACCTGATCTTAAATCTAACTTAGAGAATGTTTTTTCTCCTCCAACGTGATAAAATAAGTCATTAATCCTGGGTAGAGGGTACTTGTTTTTAATCGTCATTTTATTCAATTAACGATAGTCAATATATAATCTTAGTGTTCCGTCTTTCTTTTTGACAAATAATACTGGTGCTCCCCATGGAGAGACACTTGGTCTAATAGATCCTTTATCTAAAAGTTCTTGTAGTTGAAATTTTAATTATGTTAACTTAGGAATACTCATCCTGTAAGGTGCCTTTGAGACTAGTGCAGATCCAGGTAGTATATCAATAGATAAATATATTTCTCTCCTTGGAGGTAATTCTTGTATTTCCTCTCTGAATACATCCTCAAATATTTGAAGGGCAAACACATCCTTTAAACTTGGTTTTATTTCTTTATCTAACATGTTTGTTACTTGGATAGTATAAGTTTTTCATCCTTTACTAACGCACTTCTTGAACTGCATTGTTGATATTTGTCTCACAAAAACTAGTTTACTAATTCCTTGCATTGTTCTTGATATCCCATTTTCATCTCTATAGACAAATGATTTTTCATAACATTTTAATACAACTTTGTTCTCCTCTAACCATTCCATACCTAAAGCTAGTACATTTAAGTTTACCTTCGTATCCTATCCATTTATATTCAACTTACATTCAGAAATGTGTTCTATTACCTTCCTCTTTGTGTGTGTTGCTAATTCTACTAACCATGGTTTAGTATTCTTTACCTTTTTTAGCTTGTTTGAGTCTACCAAATATGGGGTAACATAACTTAAACGAGCTACTCGGTCAATTAAAATAGATACCTTTCAGTCATGAATTTTACCTTCAATCTCCACAACTGTGGATTGATGATTTCTTATCTGCCATATAAAGTTGTGTTAATTCTATGAATACCTTTGCCAATATCTCCAACTGTCAAAGCTTCTTGTATTTTTTGAATAGTCCTATTTGCAACATTTCTATATAGACAGTTTCTCAACAAATGTGGTTCGCCACATCCCTAAAATTTTAATGGTTCTCTAGGATTATTAGTTGTTTTCTTGAATCCCAAATTAACTCATCTTTTTCAATGTACTTGTTGTGAGATTTTGAAGGAGTTATGTTCTTGATTCCCTTTGGACATGTTGCAATATGGTGATGGATTGAAACCCTTTTTACTTTGCTTTAGTTTCTCTTGTTTATTTTATTCCCATTTTCTTGGACTTTCAAATTGTTGTTTTTATTTTTCATAGCATATTGTTTCCTTTCGCAACACCTCATTCAATTTTTTTGGATTATCAAACTCTATTTTGTCCTTATATGACTGTGGCAAGAAACTCAAAAACCTTTGAACCTTCACCTTTTCATCTTTAATATAAGTCACAAACCTCAACAATTCCAGAAAATTGGTAATTAGATCCTCCATGGACATCTATCATAACTTTAGCTACTATAATTCATTGTTTTTTCTCTCATAATAACTTTAAGATAAATATTGTTTCTTAAAGTATTTCTTAAAATCTGCCCATTCTATTTTATTTTCTTTTATTCCTTTGGCTAGTTTTAAGTCTTGCCACCATATAGTGGCTTTAGCTTTGAGATTGTAAATAGCCATACTTACTTTCATATTACTAGAGTAATTGTAAATATGGAAGTATTTCTTTATGTCAAGTAACGAAGCTTCTACCTCTTTACGAGTTCTCGACTCACCATCAAATGTTGAAGGTTTGATTTTCTTGAACTCTCCATCTAAATGGTCAATTTGTTTTCTTTTCCTTACAATATATGCTTTGTTTTCCGCCATTTGTGTCGTTAGCAGATCTATTTTATGTTTTTGTTCCATGGCTAGAATCCTTTGAGGCGTTTTTGCTAACTTCCTCGTCCACTTCATTATTCTTTGGGCTCTTTTTTGTTTCCATGCTTTGTAACAAGATCTCATTTATTTTCTGTTCATCTTCATGTGCTTTCTTTAGTTTTTCATTATCAAATTTGAATATTTGCAATTCCACTATAAGATTCTCCATTGTTCCCAACACCTAGGTTGTTGAACTACCTTTGTTGTGATGTTCTGGGTTTGTAGGAGGTTCTTGATTATTAATAACTTTAGCTCTTCCTTCTTCTCCATTATGCACTAACATAGTTACAATTTTTTTTGACAAAGTCTATTTGTAACAAAAGAAAATTTTGTTTATTAGATTTTTCATTTAACATAATGTTTTTATGGTGATTTCCTTAGGCCCTAAGTACTGAAACCCATAGCATATGTAATGAAACCCATAATCCACACAACCAAAATATATATATATATATATATATATATATAAAATAAAAAAAATTGTTAAGGTAATAAGAATTTAAATATCATTATTACTTTCAACTTGGATTCATCTCATTATCCCAGCACGTGTTTAGCATCATAAATTATTTGGACAAAGACGTTATATATCGACTTTTGTCTCCATTCCAATGTGATATCTTAAGTTAAATTTATTAAGTTAAAGACTTGGAACAACATTCGTTTTACTAGATGGGAAAAAGGCAATGAGGACCTTCCTCGTTGATCGATCTTTGAAAGGCCTACTTGCTTCTAGAGCTGCCTACCCATGGGATCGTGAGTGGTCTCGATGTGACTAGATTCCATTGTTGTGTTTGGATAGAATGGATCATCAGCATAGTTCTTGTTTTTCTCCAGATAGGCCTGCTTATAGCCATGTACACTTTTATATCCTTTTGAATATAAAGCCTATTTTTTTGGTTGAAAAAGAAAGTTAAAGACTTGGAATGATATCATTTCCACACAAGTACAACCTTATATGTTTGATAGTAACTCAAACAATTTACCAACGAGATAACATTGTCCTAGAATAAAATTATAATAATGCAATATTTTCTTTGCTTAGTCTTAACTATACAAGGCATATTCCTAGTCTTCCGTAGAAATTTCTATACAAATAAAACATAATCCAACCCACTATTATGTTTTAGGGTTCCTGTTTCATCTTGAGCCTCGAAAGGACAGTGAAGTTGGACGCCTTCCATCCTTTGGCCTATTCTTGGGGTTTGGATTTAGCATTTACGGTTTCTGCTGATAAGTGAGACCCCATGCTGGTGTTTTTCCTTTAATGAAAAGATCGAGTTCCATCCCAAACCCAAGGCGTAGGGTTCTACACCGCTTTGTTATATCCGAGTAATTAAATTATTTGCGACTGTTAAGAATAATTAATTTACTTATCAATACTTAGATGGGAACTGTACATTTACATTTATTCATGCGACTGGGTGAGAGGATTTCTCTGTTTGTTTCAAGTCCCAAAAGATCGAAACCTTTCTTGTTTAATTACAGTGACTCTCCGAGGTGTCTCTAGTTCTTAGAGAGAAACAAATATGGTATAACTAATGCTCTTGAGGTTTTTCACTTAATTCTCACATAAACTCGTCGAATACTCTCGTTAAATACCCAATAGTCTGGAGAATATTTAGAGAATCCTCCTTTGTTGTTATAATCATTTTTTTTCTTTCTCTTCTCTTTTTCTGATTAGATACTGTCCATACATGGATATTATAGATTTTTAGGAATCCATAAATTTTAATGGAATAAAATCATTCTGATTTTTTGTTCACCAGAAAGTATAACTAACATATTATAGCAACTATAATTCTGATTTCTCTTACCTAGAAAGGAGCCTATCTGAGGCATTCTCTGGGAATGAAGATGACTACCCGTTCATTAAAGTACAAGGAATATTTTTTCCTGGAGAGCATTGGACAGTAAAACCCTCAGTTTACATTACATAATTTATTATGGTTTTACCTCTGGGTAAATATCCCTTTGCATTTTGGTTATGGGTTTAACAAAATCATGTTGGCTTCAGTTTTTTTTAATGAAGTAAACCATGCATACAACATATATTTTACTTGAATTCTTTACTCACCTCGGATTCTCACGGATATGATCAAATATTATTCTGTTATGCATTATGTATTGTACTCAAAATTTATCCCTAATTTTTTTTTTGTTATTAGAAGTGCACTATTGCCTTCATTAAATGAATAATTATGGATAAAAAAGACATAATATAACATTTCTCATGAAATTAAATTATCTAGCTCTCTATACTAAAATTAATTGCAATACTTTTTACCATCCATGCTTTAGCGATCGCCTTACAATTACCTCTTGATTCCAAGTATTATACATGAACCTCATCGTTACAAAATCTATTTACAATTATATATTATTATTCTACATTTTATATAGTGTTATTCTACATGACTTAATCTAAAATACGTTTTAGGGCTAGTATTATTTTACAACTTCGAGTTTTGGTGTGTAATACATTATATCACTTTCAAGGTGAAGGCAAAGGAACTTCCGTGGAAGTTCCACCTTCCATTATACTACACCCTCCTTCTAAAATATGTGATACCAGTCAAGCATTTAATGTAACGTACAGGAAAGATGCACCAACTCGGTCGTATGTCAAGGTACTCTATACATTAAATGTGTATGTGTTATTTCTCTGAGAGAGCATTGGTTTTCAATCATTCATTATAGAGGGAAAACAACTATGAGTGTTGTTGTCAATTGCATTATAAGTTTGTCCAATGTTTTCAATCAATGTTCGGTGCTAGATTGTTTTCAATCAACACAACTCTTAGTTCAACTTAAAAAATTTATTTAAATTATTAACCAAAGAGAGGAAATTACTACTCGCACTATAATGGCACCCTTTCGTAACATTCTTACCTTATTCTTGTGGTACAATGAAGTATTTCTCCATAATAGTTTTATTCCTAAAACTATAAGAAAACCCAAGTCATAACCTATAACATTTAATCTATTCAATAGTGCATGTCCCATATCATTTTATGTTATGGTGTATAAGGATTGATCCGTATTGAAAATTTATTACTAAGCTAGGAGAAAATTAACCTAGCCATCATGTTGGATGGTGACATAGTGATCATATATGTACAGAACGCGTTTCTCCCATGAAATTTATACAAGTCTAAACCTGGCCATGTAAAGACTAGAGCTAATAAGGTTTCATCGCGAATCATGGGACCACTTGATAAAGGTAGTTACATTTAGTTACTATGCACCTTAGTCCTGCTAACCAACAAGGTATTTGATACAGTGGCTTGTTATGGCATAGTGGGTGACAAGTCAGACTTGCACTTCAGAATTTACGACGTTCTTTCTGGCATTAAAAGGGATGGAATACAATTAAAAACCATTACCTACCCAAGTACTCTGGGTTCTGATGCTCGAGTTACCCAATACAGGCCCTCCACTTCATTGTTTTCACACGGAAGTTGAGGAGGGGCATACTCTGTCACCCTTACAGTCTGAACCAAGGGTTCGAGGAACCATTACACCCAACACATTCAACCTCTTACCTTGTTTTCGTTAGGCTTCCCTCCATGGCATAGCTTTCCTGCGAGATGGTTTCTCTACAAAACTTGTTTGGGAGTAAAAGAGGATACAACAATATGCCCATGGAAGTCTAATTATCCGTAACCGATAAGGTTTTCTACCCGTAATAGTTTGGATTCAGTAGAGACCATTTTATTTCTCTGTTAAGATTTACGGTGCTTGTCCCGTGTCTTGTTGAGTTCTTCCATGTTCGAAACCCATGGCCAGAGCGCCACTGTCATTTGTTCCTAATTAAATAGTAACTTTACTAGTGTTCAAGTCATTAAAGAATGAGATAAATAAAATAAATCAAAGGCATAACTCATCTTGGATCTCAAGGAATATCATATTGTCTTTGTTTTCCTTTGCGACGTAGTCGATCCACTACTCTGGAGGAGGAGGAGTGGGTTTGTAACCATCTGATGGGTTCCCTTCAAAGAAAAGGGACCCATTATCAATTTATGCCCATGCATTATTCACTTATGCAATTAAAGAAAGAAAAATAAACATTTAATAAAGTTTTGTTTTTTCATCATTCCTGTACATGTCCTCTAAAATATTTAGAATATAAAATACAAATTATATATATATATATATATATATAAAAGGAAATCACAAAATGTAACCAATGAGGAGAAACCTGCAAAACAAATTATTAACAAGGAAACAAGTTTATTCTACCTCTTCAAGAGGCTAAAACGATAAACGATTATCAATAGAAGGAATTTACTGTGACGAAGTTGAGAACTAAGTACGAACTAAGTACAGAGTTAACAAATGAAAATAGAATTACCTTTTTTTCCCATGCTACACAGATGAAATTCCAACAGAAATAGTAATTACAGTAAGAAATTGATTAAATCGAGAAGTAATTACAAAGACAAGAAGGATGTGATATTTGTACGTTTAATTATGGTAAGAACCCAAGTAGTTTGTTAGAGCTGCAATTAATGAAAAAACAAGCTAAAACCCTGCTAAGACCCTTATATCGTGCATATACAGAAGATGTTGCGAATGAGTGAAAATATAGGGTTTAGCAAGAAATAAATGAGAAGATCATTTTTCCAAGTTTCGTTTTTAGGGAGAACTTTTCCGCAAGTAATTCCTACATTATACAGATGGAATTTTTAACTATAGGGGACGAAATAGAAAGTAAAGATCATTGTCGAATTAATTGTATTCTTTAAGAGAGATAGATTATCAATAAGTGCAGATGAATGTCTAAGTATCCATAGAAGATATTGTGGAAATAATCATTAACCCTTAACAATAAGATAGTGTGTTGGGTTTTAAATCTCCTTCATAATTTCAGTATAGATAATGGAGTAGAGTAAAAAACTCATATGCGTGCAAAGTGGAATAAGATTTACAATAAAATATCTTTATGTTTCATGAACCAGTTTTGTGGTTAATAGACTTTAGTTCTGATTAAAAAAATATATATATTTGTGAAAATAGGGGTACATTACACCCAGCATGTGGGTGGTTGGGTATGTTACAGATTTGTATCAGAGCTTATGGTTGAAACACATGGTTGGTATGGGTCGAAACTGTTGGACAAGGTATTATGGTTAAGAGAGAATATGTCTTCGAGATCTTAAATCTCATGACAAATAGCGTTCCGGAGATTGCATAGAATCCAGAGCATCATGCAGATAGAAATCGAGAGTAATCACAATCGTGGAATTGTGATCATTCCCTTTTGAATTCATGAACGATCACAATCGTTGAATTAAGGAATTCTAGATTGTTAGATCGGAAGTCAGGTGAATGAAGAATTTTAGATAGAGGTGAAACAAGAGGCTGGGAGATATTAAGTCACCACACTGGTCAATCGTCATTGTTGATTGAATCCAAGGAGGAGATGTAAAACTCTGGAACTTCTCCTCTTCGACGATTATTGGAGACAAGACAGAAGCATGAAATCCCGAGGGCCAAAGTCACGAAGTCCCATCGACCGTCCGATATGATAGGAAGTTCAAGAGTAATGCGATCCGTAGATTCAGAGTCGAAGGATAGCTAAGTTTTGGGACTTCGAAACTTTTCCACTTTGGAGATTACTAGAGACTAGGAAAATCCATGAAATGTTGAAGTTGCAAAGTGTCAAAGCTATGAAGTTCCGAAGTATCAAAGTGTAAATTCGTAGTCAGCTAAATCATGCAGGGCATCAAATATCGAGAAGATAAATGTGGACCATCCACTTGGTCGATGACGTGTATTATGCCACATGGAAGGGGTTCCGTGTGGGGAAACATGTCACATGAATTTAGTGCCTTTTGGAACTCAACTTGTACATTTCTGTGTGACACGTGACACACATACCAAGGGTCCACATCACCATAGGTGACATCAACATGCAATGTCATCTCTGGGATCATGGCCTCCGAGAATTTCCAACATCTCTACCAAAGAAAGTGTTGAAGGCCGAAGTCACGAATTCATGTAGACTGTCGGATCTAAGATTCCTTCTGGACTTTTCTCAACCATTAAACCAAGCAATGGAAGGATGGCATAAGAACTTCAGGGGAGTTGAATGACTCAGGAGTTGTAATATCTCGGAGTCTCAGAGCATCGAAGTCGTGGAACAACGAAAGATAGTCCATCATAATGCTTGATTAAGTCATGGTCATTGGATTAACTAGTGGAAAGATAACATAAGTAGAGGTGTTAACTAATGGTAAGCAATCATCATCACTTTACGACCACTTCGACAGGTAAAACTCTAGGGGAGTTTAATAACTTGATAGTTGTAATGTCCCAAAGTCCTGGAGGCCGATGTCCTTAATTAATTAAGGACCATCCATCCTAATTCCCAATCAGTATGGAGCCTCCAGATGGGCTAGGACCATCCATGCAATGGGAGATTAAATATCAACCATTTGATCTATAGTGGAGATAATTTAGGTGCTTTGACGAATTGTACTTTAGGGAGTATTACTCTAGAAGCGAGAATGAATGCCAAATTCTGGAGGACCTGGTTCTAGCACTAGTATCATGCTAAGGTGAAGGGGTTGATTAGAGGTGTGAAAGGCCTAGAAATAAAAAATCTCATGAACACTTTTTTAAATGAGGTCTTGTGTGGAAGAATACAGAGAAAGGTGCTAAAGAGTGAATAAGCCCATGGTTTTGATCCCGCGGTCACAAGAAACATGGATTGAAGTAGGCTCCTATGCAGAATTCGAATTTGGTACCAATTTAAAGGGGTTGCGTAATAATTTGACAACATCATGTTGCAAAACAAAAAAAAAGGGGTGAAAGTGAGTTTTTCAAGAAGCCATGACTTTCAACTCAGATATCATACTAGGGAAAGAGTATATTTGTTTGAAAGATGATTCATAGGAGAATAATATTTAATTGTTACAATTTGGAGAATGACAATATATTTCTTCATGAATTGAACAGAAAAATGACCTTGTAGCATTGTTTGCAATTTTTTTTATAATATGTTTAATTCTAACAAAATGGTTGCTTACACATTTTGCAGAATTAGGGAGTATAAACATATCATTTCAGTATAATAATTCATATTCAAGAAATGGAAGAAGGACAAGGATCTTATATCCATGATAAAGAGGCCAAAGGGAAAAATATCAGTTTTGGTAATGCAGAGATAGAATCAAATGGGAACAGGAGTATAGGGGAGAAAGAAACCTTATTAGAGACTGTGAGAATCCTGAAAATAGAAGTGCATAGTTACAAAGAAGAAAATGAGAGTTTGATGAGAGATCAAAATCAGATAAATGCTCAAGTAATGCAAATCTTAAATCAGTTGCATAGGAAAACAAAAAATGAATCAAACTTGAGATGGGAGGAAGAGGGAAGATATCATGAAAGAAGAGATAACTACAACAGAGATAGTTATTCAAGAAGTGCTAGTAGAACTCATAGACATCACTCACCTCAATCAGAAAGGAAATTTTATGCATCAAAATATTCCATAATAAGCCTAGAAGTGTAACGTCCCCTCCATTACGACATCAAAATAAGTGAGTACAATGGAGGGAAAAAAAATTGAAACAATTGTTAGGACAAGTGATATGCGACAATGACATACATTAATAATTACACATTCAAATATCATCTCATTAGTATGCAACAAGAATCTGAATACAACATCACTATTATTCAAGATCGATAATATCTCATAAAGATAACAAAATATATTTACTCTCCCAACCTATCCTGCAAGGTTAGGACCTCGAAGACACATAATCAACGCTCAAGTCCAGGATTCATCCAATTTATTTTGACCATTTAAGGTCTCACGACGGTTCTGAACAATAAGGAGATATCTAGTTCCCTTAATCACAATCCTA
>ML819845.1:58862-79426 GCA_009831015.1 Picea engelmannii | reverse complement strand
GATTTACGTGGTTCACCCAGTGTGGGCTACGTCCACCAGAGAAATTGCCAGGTCCTTCCTTTATTATTATCCAACAAATGAAGGGATACAACCTACAGCAAAACTCGCTGTAACTTCCTCTTCTTTCTCTCACAGTCTCCTCTGTCAGAATACAATATTTACCATCAACCATACCCGCAATACATTTCCCTCATAAAAGAGGGTTGCCTTCTAGGGCAAAAAACCCTAACATAATCTCTACCGTTAGATGTGCGACCTTATAATGAACGGTCCAGATTTACAATGAAATTACAATATACTTTTATAAGGCAATTTTTCCTTCGGGGGATTCGCCCCCGAACCCCCACTTGCCCCCAGACCCCCCAGCCGGGGGGATAGGCCCCCCGGACCCCGCAGAGGGGGTACCCCCCCTCTGCACTTCCCCGCGTGGAAGAGTGTACATAATTCTGGGGTGTAAATACTTCATGGGGTATAAAAACGACTGAAAGCAAGGACCTATGAATCAGTAATATAATCAGGCTCCACAACCAACATTGGGAAAAATACCCTACGGACTAACAAACTAGGGTCAGACTTGCATGCATATTTTGACCGTAAAGAAATGACTTTTTAACCTACCACCCAAAACTTAAACCCCTCTTTCACGATACATGCATGGAAAGGAACTACTAACCTTTTTACGGATGTTTTGTGTAGATCCTCCATTGCGCTTTTGACTACTTGCTTGCGCTGCTCCTTCCAAAGTATTCCTGCAATCAAAACAAACAACTACGCATGCATGCTAATTTTCTACTTGAGGGTTAGAAATTAAGCATAAATTACACAAACCACATATAACTCATGCATTGGGACGGGAAAAGTATTTTTTTATTATCTTCAAAATGAATCAACTTACAATTAAAGTCGAGACCGGCCACCGCTCATTGATCATGATTCTGGGCTCCTCCTCTTATTTTGTCCTCCAACTGCTTTGCGTTAATTCTCCTTAGGCTTGAGGAAAGGCTAAAGGGTTGGGATAATGGATTCGGCAAATGGGCAGATTTTCTTCGCTATAATTTTTCCTCCTTCAAATGGTACCCCTACCCCTTCTTTTATAGGCTAGAAGGAGCTAGGGTTTTGGACGAACCCTTGGCCATGCATGACCGGGAGTTTCAGTTAACTGACCCATATCTTTTTGTCCCGTCGACAACTTTCCTATTTTTTTGTTTTGTTAGGTAAACGTGGGTTGTAGTAGGCCTGCCAACGTTCACACGCGTGCAGTAGTGGGTTAGGGTGCGTGTACCTTGACCCAAGAGGATTTTCAAGAGTTTGTTCAGCATAGTTTTGGCAAGGAAGGGATATGAGTTGGCCTGCTGCCAGGTAAGCATGTGTGGTTTAATTTAGGGTTATAACAGATGCCCCCTAATGTGTGAGGTCATAAGAGCATCTGATGGCCGAAATACATTACCAATCTTTTACCAATCTATACTGATGTGCTGAATGAGTGAGCCCAAGGATCAAGAACCAGGAGGTGCCTTCTACAAAATAACAAATGTCTCACCAAGGCGGGGATACCCATGCTCGGAATAAAATAGAACCATGGATACCAATCAAATACATTGTAGATCCATGTCAAATAACTATAAAGAGTAGCCACGAACAATACATAGCGGAGCTACAACTCGAAATCAGAAAGATGTACATATAGAGTATCCATCCTCCAGAAGCTGATTCGGCCTGATGGATGTACTTCAGAGCTCGAGCAACAACTTCAAAATATTCTAAAAATTGGGTAAGAGTGTAATATGAGTGTACGACTGCACTACTTAGAGGTCTTCGATGGCTCGTCGGTTATGGACTTGATAATCTTGATGATCGGACTGAAGGCTTCAGTGATTTCGAACAAGGACTTGATTGGACATTCAGGATGGCCGGGTATGCGGACAAGAGACATATTGCAGAGGGGCCGACTCAGGCTTAGTGACAAACTTCCCTTGGACAATAGCATGACAAGTGATAAGACTCAGGCAACATATCTGTTAATCATAAGTCTACGAAGCAGGAGGCGATGCAAACTCTCCATATGTTTGGAAGAGTAACCAAACAGTGGAGGACACAACTCTTATAGCGAGAAAAGATTCCTAAGGTCATACGACATCCCATAGTCTAATAATCAAACAGACATATGTGTTTTATCCAAGGGCGACTCATTATGCTGCCAATAAAGAAAATACTTTTCCCATCCTCTTTTTGGGGTATATTTGATTTTTTTGTTCTTTTTTTGATAATTTTTTAAAAGGAATATTACATTACAATGGAGGAACGAGTACTACAAACATACAAGCTCAAGACACAAGGACAAGACTGATATTTTGGTGAAATTATACTCGAGAAAAATCCTCCAGTGGCCAAAGGTGTTAAGACACAAAAGCAAATTGTTACAAGGCTAATGAGTAAGGTATGCAAATGCGGTTGATAGAACACACAATGGTAACATCCTTCGATGTAAGTTTAATGAGCCTAGAGAAGGGAAGCTCGGTGGTTTTTCATATTTAGAAAGTCTGAAAAATCATAAAAGGAGACTCAATTGGGGTACCTTTTTCAACAATAGTCTAGTCAGTTCGAAAGAGGGATAAACTAGCACTGATTAGACGTCAATTCAAAACCATTTTAACGAGTGTGAAAAGGACAAGATCACTCGGCTATTTTTTCACTTTTAAGGAGTTTGAAAAAAGATTAACTATGGACTCCATCATGAATATTCTTTTGGACCATTTTAACGAGTGTGAAAGAATAAGGTCACTCGACGATCTTTTCAATTTTAGGGAGTCTGAAAAGAGCTTAACTATGGACTCCGGGGGGTTTCTTTTTTGTAAATTTAGTCCCTCAGGCCCGAAAAAGGGATAAAATCATACCTGAGAGTACTCTTCTAAAGAATCGGAATTCAATAGAGTATTCCTTTGTTCGTATAGTTGACCATCCAGACCAAAAAAGGGGTAAACTACCGTTGGACAGACGTGACTTCAAATTTCAGTTTAATGAGCGTGAAAGGTCACAAGATCGCTCGACAATCTTTTCATGTTTAGAGGGTCTGAAAAGGGCTTAAAAGGAGACCCATTATGTTTTGGGAGTCTGGAGGGTAAGGCAAAGAGTGAAAAAGACCCATGCAAATGAGGCTCAAACTCGTATTCAGGAAATACTATATGGACTCTCGAGCCTACAATGTTGTTAAAAACGGCATGGACACCATAATGAAACCAGGACCTACCTAGGGCATCCATGTTGTGGTAAGCTCTACCACCAAGTTGCGACACTTCTAGAGAAGATATGACAGTTCCGTGTCACAACCGGGTTGGATCGATCCTATAGCATAAGCAAAAGCCAACGAGATGCAAAAGTTGGGGCGATATCATAACCTATATGCATAAGTGGATTTTTGAATTTTTTTTTTATGGACCGTCAATATATATTTTTTTATTTTTCTTGCATATTTCATTTTTATGTATTTTTGTTATATATATCATTTTTTTGTATGCCAGAGTATTTGATGGGTAAACATGTATTTCATGCAGATGTGGGACACGTGCGACCTACCGACTATGCACAAAACAGGCATCGCCCACGGTCGGAAGCCGAAGCTACCGCCGCTGGGGGAGCAGTAGTAGCAGGGAACCTCCCATCACGAGAGGCCGAGAGATTATTGAGGCGAATTGAGCGGAACTTTATTGCGCTCACTCGCATAGTCCCGATGGTAGAGATAGAGGACCTGCCGCCATCTATGCAGACTCATGTTGTGGGGGCACCTCGGACATGGGTCCAATTGTTTAGGTGTTTAGCCCACGTTGTAGATGATTATAACAGGGCCCATAGGTCCTAAACAGAATTTAGACCTTTTATGTGCCACAAGCACCTTGTTTATATTTTTTGAGAGCATAAGCCCTGTGACTCGTTACTGTTCCCACTTTTGAGGTGCTGCGCCCATCTATGTACTCTGAGGATTATATGATGTTTATATATGGTTTTTATCTCTTTTTGTGTCTTATGGATTATGTGTGAAAAAATGTATTTACATGTTTATGTCCATGATCTTTTTATATGTGGGAAAGATGGCAATCTAAAATGTGATTAGCTAGAGTATCTGTGATTTGGTTGAATCTCCTAGGAACATGAAAATATGTAATATAATCAAAGTTGTGTTCTAAGAGATGTACCCTAAGGAATCGTCGGTTTAAAGTTGGATCATGAACCCGGTATATTCTATTTAGCTGCGACACAACCAGTTGAGTGTCTAGATAGACTCGGAGATGAGAGATACCCAATGACAATGCGTCACGAATAAACTCAATAACTACACTATACTCGGCAACATTATTTGTGGTGTCACCTAAGCATATACCTCCGGAAGATAACAACTGACCCTGTGGTGTAAAGATTACCCAAGCTGCGGAGGAAAGCCTCCGCGTGTGTCGACTAGCACCGTCCGCATACCCAATGAACACCTCAGACTCTCTTGACATATACCATATTGACGAAAGATAACATCAATGACACTTCCATAACACTTTTTAAAAGAAATGTAAAAAAGAAAAAGTACAAAGACTATACATATGTTACAAAAAGTTACCCGAAGTGAGCTTTCTATGAGTAATACTTCTTGAGGTAGAGCCCATTTCTAGGATCCGCCAAAGCATTCCCTTCAAAATCGACCAAATAATAAGCGCCCTTTTTTAAAACCTCTTTGATAATGAAGGGTCTGAACCACATGGGTTTAAACTTTCCTGCCCCCAGGGGGTCCTTGTCTTGGTCATAGACCAGGACAAGGTTGCCCTCAGAAAAAATCCGAGGACGAACGAACCTATCATATTGACACTTAACCTTATGTTTGTGAGCCTCGTTGGCCAGGGCCGCATCGCGACGCTATTCATCAAGTTGCTCAAGGTGTACTAATCAGTCTTCAAGTGGAGAAGTGTCTGGAAATAACTGTACTTCCAATTTCAAAGATGGGATTTGACATTCGATGGGCGAGACTGCCTCCAGCCCGTAAACGGGTTGGAAAGGTGAGAAACCGGTTGTAGTCTTAACTGATGTTCGGTAAGCCCATAATGCCGAGTATAACATCAAATGCCAGTTTGACTTGGCTGAGTTGATAGTTCATTGTAGAATCGTCTTAAGAGTTTTTTTTACAGCTTCCACCTGCCTATTGGCTTGGGGATAATAAGGTGATGAATGTTCTTTCTGTAACCCAAGAATTGACGTTAACTCGGTCATCATTTGATTTTGAAAGTGACTACCATGGTCAGTGACAATCTCTCTCGGGACGTCGAACCTTGCTATAATTTGGTTGAATAAGAAGAGAGTTGCAGTCTCTCCATCATCTTTAAACGTTGGCATAGCTTCGACCCACTTAGTGAAGTAGTCGACATCTATGATGATATAGCGGTGCCCCCTTGCTGACGGGGGGTTGCATGTAGTGTAATCAATCCACCATTTAGTGAAGGGACCAACTGTGATGACAGGAAACATAGGAGTTGGATGTGCCCTCATCTTCTGAGAGAAGATTTGGCACGGATGGCACTTCTTGACCGACTCGATACAATCTTTGATAAGTGTGGGCCAGAAGTAACCTGCTCGTAAAATCTTTTGGCCTGTTGCCAACCCAGATAAGTGACCGCCACAAGCTCCTATATGACAATATTTGAGCACTATGATGGCCTCCTCATGAGTGAGACATCGACACAAGAGACAATCTACACCTCTTCGATCCAACGTATCATCGAGTATGAGATAGTTCTTAGCCTGATGGCATATCCGCCGACGCTCGTCACGAGAAGTAGAGGTGGGGCACTTCAAATTCTGGAGATAGATCAGTATATCTCCGTACCAGGGGTCTGAAGATGCAATCAAAAAAATATCCCCCCGGATAGGCGAGTCCTCAGGCACAACGTCACCTGACTCAACCGGAAGCTCTGAAATAAGTTCTGCGAAGACCAATGACTTCTTGGACTTTTCTAAAATGAAGTCTAAGTCAAATTCTTGAAGGATGACCATCCATATACTGATTTTTCCACCGATAACTCATTATGTCAACATGTACTATAATGGATTCACGACAGCAGCGATGGTGGTCTTGCAAAACGAATATAGTGACGGAACCGTTGAACAACATGAACTGTTTCCAACACAAGTTTTTCGATATGGGAATAATTAAGTTCCGGTCCTACGAGGCCTCGGCTCAGGTAATATATCACGTATTCTAAAAACAAATCATCTTTCTGAACTAAAACCATGCCTATGGTTGACTCTGCGGCAGCCAGATATAATAAGAAATCTTTGTTATAATTAGGTGGTCGTAGCAGAGGTGCGATTGTGAGGGCGTGTTTTAATGCGTCGAAAGAGCATTGAGCGGTTTCTTCCCAGAAAAAGGGAACATCTTTCTTAAGTAAACGCATAAAGCCCTTGGTGATTTTGGCATAGTTGGCGATGAAGCATCGTAAGAAGTTCGCCTTGCCTTGAAGACTTTGAAGTTGTAAGATTGTGCATGGGGGGGGCAACTGGATTATTGCCTCCACCTTAAGAGGATCCACCATGATCCCTATTGTTGATACGATGAAACCTAACAAACGTCCTGACGTGACGCAAAATCTGCACTTGTTGGGATTCAAGCGAATCCTGAAGTAGTGACAGTGTTCGAAGATTAGTCTGAGGTGGATAGGATGATCCTTTCTCTTGCGAGAGAAAGATGCTAAATCATCTAAATAGGCCTTGACTATATGTTTGAGGTCGTGAAATGCAAAAGACATGGCCCGCTGGAAAGTAGCTCTAGCATTCTTGAGGCCAAAAGACATCTTACGATAGGCGAATGTACCCCACGGACAAATGAATGCCATTTTATGTTGGTCCTCAGGTTTGATTTGGATTTGATTATAGCACGAAAAACCATCCATGAATGAAAAGGATTCACAACTGACACATTCATCAATGATCTGGTCAATGAATGGGGTTGGAAAATTATCTTTTGGACATGCCTTGTTCAAATCACAGAAATCGGTACACACACGAATCGTGCCTTGTTTTTTATCGACCGGCACGGGGTTTGACACCCATTGAGTCAAATGAATAGGATAAATAAAACCTGCCTTGAGAAATTTCTCAACCTCAAGCTTAATGGATGCTTCTTTCTTAGGATTAACTGGACGAAGTTTTTGTCAAACAGGCTTGGCATCAGGATACGTTGTGATTTCATGTTCAACTATTTTTGGATCGATACCTGGCATTTCCTCATAAGACCAGGCAAAAACATCTCGTAATTCTTTGAAAAGATCCGTGTAAATTTGAACCTCTTCAGGGGAGAAATCCGCTCCGACGAATACATTCTCCATGACGCCAGGGTTTCGGGAGATATCGATAGGTATAGCTTCAGTGATAGTCGCCTTATTTCCCTCAGCATAAATTTCCTGTGTAGTTAAGAGGTTAATAGGACATGGCTGATCTCTCGTCATGGTGATAGTGAATTCTCCTGCCTCAATTCGACGTAACTCTGGGAGGAAATATGATCTATGATGAATATCGTCCCAAGGTTTGTCCGGACTAGTCATTGCTTCGATTACTGCTTCGTCAAAAGGGAAGACTAAGTCTAATGAATCGGTGGTAGCAAGAGAACCCTGAGCCCAAATAGGCTCTAGAAGTGGATCCAACTCTTGTGTGGGAGTCGGATCGGGGTTAGCTGAAGCTTGATGGAGTAAAGAGTATGCTACTTCAGCGGTTGACAAGGGCATGGACATGCCGGAGTGCCCTGTCTCATCCATCGTGGCTGATGGGGAAGGAAGAATCCATGGATCCTCAAAATAAGTCGTGTGGAACGACGAAACATGAAAAATCTCAGCCTTGTGGTGATTAGATATAAACTTGACATCATTATGAGGAGGTGGGTAATCGAAGGTACCCGTCAAGGATGGAAACAACCCAAATCCTACGTTAATGATGTCGGGCTGAGGATTATCAATCATGGGAACCGTGGATGCCCCCAAAGCCGGGTCAGGTCTAGAGAAGGACAATTGATCAATGGTCACTATCCAACCTTCCTGTGGAAACAACAAGACTCAGAAAACTGTAGCAACCACAACTTGCATCGCATAAGTCCAACTTCGACCTAACAAGAGATTATAGTCGAGGGGAGCATCGACTACCTCTACTTTGATGCACACGGTCTTCCCTCCTAACGGCACAGGGAAATAAGGAACGATGCCATGTGGTCGGAAAGAATGACCGTTGAACGTCGTAAGGAGAGTAGGTGATGGAGATAAAGCGAGCTAACCAATGGCCTTCCAACATGCTAATGACATAACGCATGTAGAGGCGCCCTCGTCGACCACTGTGCGAAAGATATTGCGTGTAAAAGTTTTCGTGGGATGAGCCACTACTATATGAAACGCGACGTGGTAAGGAAGACGAGTTTTTAAGTCGGTTGTATCTAACATGATGGTACCTAGGTTACAAGTCTCAGTAGATCCTAAAGCAGTTAACAAGGATTTCCTCTGAGCAAGGCAGCTTTGGAGGACTTCCAAAGTAGGCATTGCACAAGGGGTTTGTGATAAATCCTCCACCACAGAGTAATTCTGGGCGGCCCTTGCGTTTGGGTTGTGAGGAGCTTTCTTAAATACACCCTTTGGAATGCGTGTCATTGTTTCACCCAACGTATTCTCAATCTATAGAGGAAGAGATGGGATCTCAGCTTCTTTACCCTTCTCGGAGGCACTTGGTTTACTATAGTCATTCTCTCTAGTCATTATTAAAGCATCAACCCTTACCATATATACGTTCGCGGATGAGGAATTGTTTGGGGGAGGGTAGGTTTATTGGTTGCCCCCTTCGGCACTTGTAGAGGCTTGAGTTAAATTTTTCCCATGCTGAAAGGGATTAGTCAACACAGCTTGCTGTTGCTGTGTGACAAACTTTTGGGCCTCTGCCAGTCGAGGAGAAAGATGGGTTGGGTGGTCTTCCACACACAAGTTGCACAGATACCTCGCTTTCCATTTTTCTGTGGTGCCCTTGCCAACATTATCAGTGGGTTTTTTTATCCCCCTTACCCTTTTTGCATTTTTTTTTCTTCCCTTCAGGCTGTTGGGTGGCCTTTGGGTTAGTCGTCTGCACGGAGTGTACTTCCGACGTTTGGGTAGGAGGAGTAGCCAAAGTAGTAGTTTGGATGGCCGCTGAGTGTTGTATAGATAATTGTTGCAATTGTTTTGTCAATTTCTCAGCGGGCTTGGTTTGTTCTGAGCCAACAATACCATCGGCATGTGGTCCATCTCTTTGTCTAGTTTGATCCAGTATCGATCGTGGTGCATCCGACAGGATGTGGTATAATAAACCAGACTGAGAATAGATGAGCTCAAACTATTGAGCCCTCATGATGGCATCTTCTTCGGAGAAAACTCCTGAAGTCGCGACATCTTTGGATAATTGTGGGACTAAAGACTTAAGGAACCACTCAAGAAGGAATGCTGGTGGGACTGGTACTTTGATTAGACTCTTTCGACGTATCCACTCTCGAATATGATCAGAAATATGGTCTGCTGTCGTCTGTTCGAAATTGGCAAGCAACTATGTGCCAAAGTCGTATCTCATAGGTAGCTGGAAATGGTTAAGGAAGGCCATCGCCAGTTTTCCAAAAGAAGAGTATCTTGAGCGATCAAGCTTGATGTACCATTTCCCGGCACTCCCGATAAGAGTGAGTTGAAACAATCACAACTGGATGGAGTCATCTTTCAATGAGTTAGATGAACACCAATGATGAAAAGTAGTCACATGATCACCTGGATCTTCGTTAGGCTTGGCCTCGAACTTTGGGAAGTCTGAAGGTAACTTTGTTGGCATAGGAGGCCAATGTGGATCGTGACAAATAGGATCATTTAACAACCTTGTCAAATATGGCAAGTG
The DNA here is from genome assembly GCA_009831015.1 of Picea engelmannii. Classification (NCBI taxonomy): domain Eukaryota; kingdom Viridiplantae; phylum Streptophyta; class Pinopsida; order Pinales; family Pinaceae; genus Picea; species Picea engelmannii. The sequence goes on along the minus strand of ML819845.1, from coordinate 69,511 downwards.
TAATGTCACCAGGAAGGGTAGTTTGGATTGTTGTTGATAGCCTGGGAAAAAGGGTCCTGGAGTTTGACTGGCACCAGGTTACCAGGAAAATTTTGGCTACTGGACCAGATTCTGGTAGAAACCATGGCCCTAACTAGTGTAAGGATTTTTCATCTGTGGAGACATCATTGGATGATTCCCCATAAAGGACATAGGATGTTGGGCATTCATCGTGTTTGACGGACTTTGGGAAGGATTACCCCATGCCGGTCCTGATGGGAAAGGCATAGAAGTCTATCTAGGGTTCCATTGAATCTGGAAATAATTACCCCAGAACGACATTACAGAGGAGGGAACGGATCTTTATCCTGAGTTCCAAAGTCCTGCTATATGTGCCCCCAGCGCAGGAATAGTACCCTGCGTCGGAGTAGACTGTCCAAAAATGGGAGTGCCCCCAGACGGGAAAGCAGTGGATGCGAAAGTGTTTTTACCAAATGTCTCGTTCCAAACAAATGGTGACGAACCTACCGGCATAGTGTGCGCAGGTGTTCCTTGACTCCTGGCTCCAAATGAACTCGTGTGTGCAGGCTACCCAACGGACTGCTGATGCAGACCACCAAGTGAAGGGGACAAAGGAGAGATATGACCTCCAGCGTAAGGAAAAGTGTTAAAAGGGACAGGAATTCCTCCAAGTTGACCTTGCAGAGGAGCATTAGAGCTCCCTTCCCCCAGACCCAAAGTCTGTAAAGTGGAGTGAGTGAGTGTAGGACTTGTGCCTAAACTAGGCATATTGTATGAGAACGGAGGGCATGTCGCACTAGGTGTAAAGGGATTTGTGGCCATCACAATAGATGGGATCGATCCACTGTGCGACATAGTTGCGGTCGAGACCATGGTGGCTAGGACCGACGATGGTAAGTTAGGAGATGCTTCTCCTATGGTAGCAACGGTGGTGGGAATGGAAGAATTCCCATAGGAAGTAACAACGTTTGTTTCCATAGCTGTGTGATTCGTAAAATTGGATTGGTACCCTGACCAATGGCCAAGTATCAGTGGTTGGGGTTTCAACCAAACCAATATTGGCAGTTTATTCCTCCGGAAGTTGTTTGGGCACAATGGTTTGTAACCCGGTTGCTTCGAAAGACCCTTGTTGGTCTAGCTTCCGCCTTAATGGTGGAGGGGGTGGCTCTAGTATAACCGGCTGTAGGCCCAGAAGCCTTCGTGACTGGCGGAGCTCGGGATCCTCCACTATGTGAGAAGATCCAAGACATGCTAAGGTATTCTACATGTTCAAACAGTAACACACACTAAAAAAGAATCCCCTAAGAGATAAGACAAGCAATCACTAACTATTTTGAAGAACAGTTACAACAACCAACACTAGAGCAACTTACCGGTGCAAGTGCAACTCAAAACTGGAAGCACCCTCCGGGTATACTCTGCAAAGTGTGGCCTGATGTCTATCCTAGGTACTGCGGTATACCCCCACAGTCACTTGTGTATGTCCCTAAAAAATATTGGCAACTAGTTTGCCAGCACGCGAACAGTCACCAGGTGGGTACAGTCGATAGTCGGGTAGACCACAATGAGCAGGGTATCAAGCCCGAAACCTATCAAGGGTATCGAGAGAAAATGGTTCGGAAGACAATTGAGGACCTCGAATGGATTCGAGACCCACAAAGCCCCATGGCTAATGCAAACGATGGAATCCCAAAACAAGTCCTCGATATGTGTTCTCCACTACGCTTGGTCTGGCTTTGGAGGGGTTATCTCCGCTACCTTTCCTCACGCGACCTCATGTTTATCCCCTGTTTTAGAGGGGGGTCCTGGATAACTTCCACGAAACTGGACTTCTACACTCCCTATCACAGACTCCAATGTTTTGTTTTGAGTGGCCTTGGAGAGTTTCCTCTCCAACCTAATCCAAGGCCCTAGTCCTGAACTAGTGGATGAACCCTACAAACAAAAGGTCTAATAGATTTTAAATTAGTGTTGCTTTTATGGGATTTTTTACGTCACGGGATATGAAGGTGAAACTGATGATATGTAAAGACTCAAAGAAAAAATGAATGAAAAAAGTTGAAAACAAAAGACTTTGACTAAATGAAAAAATCAACAACTTTTCACACAAGAAAGACTTCTTTTTCTTTTCAATTTTTCTAAGATTTCATGCAGCAAGCATAAAGGAATTTCGCTCGACTACGAGCTACTTATGCTCTAGATGCATTGCAAAAACTTATGAACAAAAAGACTTCTCCCTAGCTATTGATGCAGAAACACAATCTTCAAACAAAGAAGAAAATGAAAAGTATTTTTTTTATTTACGTGCTAATCAAGCAACAAAGAGAAAATACCGACAAGCACAAAACCAAGAAAAAACAAAATTCTGGATTAAAGTGTAGATCACAAAGAATCAGAGCAAAGGCACACAATGACAATCAAGAAAGAACCGACTCTTACACTTGTATAAAAACCATAAAACAAAATTTTTATTTTTTATCTTTTCTATCAACTATCAACTAAGAAAAAACATGCTAAGGGTAAGAGGTCCTAACCTACTGACTGTTCAACCCTGGGCTCAAACACCTGAGAGGAAGACTTCTCACCACAGGAGGGGATGAATGCCCCACCCTAATTGAAAAGAAACCTGTCAAGCATGCCTCTGTCACTGAAACAACATGCGTGCAAACACGTGCTGAGCTACAATAGAGCGCATGTACCCGCGGGCTGCACTTGCACAAGCTGCGTGTATGTATAAACTACAAGACAAAAATAAACACAGGTAGCCTAGACCAGGAAGAGGCCTCTGGTATTGATAACCAGGGTCTCTTGAAGTCTTGTCTGCTTCTTCTTAACAGAAAAAAAAAATAATTGCAAGAAATAACAAAACGCAATAAAGCAAACTGAGACAAGACTGTGAACCAACAAGACTCAAACAGGATCCAGAAAGCCCCCTGAGAATGTATAGTTCTGACAAGGAAGAGGAGGACTGCCTCTCAATCTTTCTAACTCCTACACGCTACTGAAACCTCTATAGCTAGTGTTCACACGTGGGCTGCAAGAGATTAGGGCGCGGGTAAATGCGTGCAGGCCTTCTACAGGCCGCATGTACCTCTGTGTGTCCCGAAAATTGTCATCAAGCAAGAGTCAGGGAAAACTAGTATAAAGAACCAGGTTCCCTGCTAGCTCAGGCCTTACAGAAAAAAGACAGGCAAAGAAATAGAAAATCTAATCTCTTAAACTACCCAAAAACTCAACTAAATCCGGAAACCCTAATGAGTATCTTCCCCAGTACGGTCGCCAATTCTGTTGTTGGGAAAAATACCCTATGGACTAGCAAACTAGGGTCAGACTTGCATGCAGATTTTGACTGTAAAGAAATGAATTTTTAACCTACCACCCAAAACTTAAACCCCTCTTTCATGATACATGCATGGAAAGGAACTACTAACCTTTTTACGGATGTTTGGTGTAGATCCTCCGTTGCGCTTTTGACTGCTTTCTTGCGCTACTCCTTCCAAAGTAATCCTTCAATCAAAACAAACAACTACGCATGCATGCTACTTTTCTACTTGAGGGTTATAAATTAAGCATAAATTACACAAACCACATATAACTCATGCATTGGGATGGGAAAAGTATTCTTTTATTATCTTCAAAATGAATCAACTTACAATTAAAGTCGAGACCGACCACCGCTCCTTGATCCTGATCCTGGGCTCCTTCTCTTCTTTTGTCCTCCAACTGCTTTGCGTTAATTCTCCTTAGGCTTGAGGAAAGGATAAAGGGTTGGGACAATGGATTCAACAAATGGGCAGAGTTTCTTCGCTATAATTTTTCCTCCTTCAAATGGTACCCCTACCCCTTCTTTTATAGGCTAGAAGGAGCTAGGGTTTTGGATGAACCCTCGGCCATGCATGACTGGGAGTTTCAGTTAACTGACCAATAGGTTTTTGTCCCGTCGGAAACTTTCCTATTTTTGTGTTTTGTTAGGTAAACACGGGTTGTAGTAGGCCTGCCAGCGTTCACACACGTGCAGTAGTGGGTTAGGGCGTGTGTACCTTGAGCCAAGAGGATTTTCAAGAGTTTGTTCAGCATAGTTTTGGCAAGGAATGGATATGAGTTAACCTGCTGCCATGTAAGCATGTGTGGTGCAATTTAGGGTTATAACAAATACTATCCCACACCATTCTAGTTAGATCTACATCAGTGTAGGAGGGTTCTACACTAGCCATAGGCACAGGAAGAGAAGGGGGACGTCCCAGCTAGGGTTTCCAGCAAGGGGGCACACCATTCTTGGAGAGAGATTCTTTCTAGCTGATGAGAAGCGATTTTGGGAATTCTAGGTATTGGGTTTTCCTTGTAGGTGTCTTGGCATTATTCTTGGTGGTTTTCCGGAGTCTTTCAGTGGAGGATTGATTTGTATTGAGAGTGGGACTATTTCCTAAGAGGAGGGTGCACCATTATTTGGAGGGTAGCTAGATCTAAGGATCTAGCAGGTATGTTGATGATTTGAGCACTTGGGTATTCATTGTCGTGCCTCGATCTATCATTCTAAGGGATTGGTGGAGTTGTTGGAGGTCTCTAGGAGAGAGACTGGATTATTAGGGTTTCAGTGATCTAGTGGGGTGCACCATTCAAAAGAGGAGTTCAAATCTACAAGGTTTGAGAGGGATCTTGGAGATTTGGGCACCTGGGTTGTTATTTCCATCACCCGATCTATTGTTTGGCATCTTTCTTGAGGTGATTAGACATCTTTGGCACCAGGGCCGAATTGTTGAGGAGCTTCAGCTATCCAACAGGAGGTGGCATTGGTATTCATATCTTATCCAGCCTTTGGGGGATTATTTTGTATTGTCGGGAGCATTTTGTAGAAACTCTATTATCTATCTTCTTGGCCATCTGTTGAGCATTTCAGATCGGCATCTTCATTGTAGCAGGTTTCTCTATTTCATGAATAAAAGTAGTTTGAGATGTTTTGTCTTGTCTATCATATTGCATATGGTTGAGGCATGTTCCATGGTTGTCTCTTCTTGTTATTTTCTACAAACATTCATATAAACACATCAGTAAACCCTAAGGCCAAAATCAAGAGGCCATTTAGCAAGTAAACACATGTAAACAAATAGATCAGCAAAGTGTTAGACGAAATACCTCACTCAAAGTTTTTTTAAAAGACACCCAAAACCGTGATGATCCTGGCATAATGGCTTGGGATCATTACAGTGGTATCAGAACTTAGATTCCTGCCAGCCAGTGGGAATTAGCACGTGCATGTAGAACATAGAGGGGTCTTCCATAAGGAGAAATGGATGAGATGCTATTTGATCTAATTTTCTACGAGATACAATATTCCATCCTTAGCAACAAAGAGATTAGGGCTCACATATCCTTCCCACAGTATGTAGCCTGGAGAAATCCCAGATGGAGCGAAGATGAGAGTTTGCTCGGGATCATCGGATTAGAGGAAAAGAGAGCCAAATACTATAGAAGGTAGGAAGAACAGAGAGACCCCATGACCACTAGGAGCATGCAACTTTGCTACAGTTGCAAGGCTCCTTGGGAACCTGATCATAGGTGTAGGGGTAAGAATCAGAGGCATGTTATTGAGGTACTCCAGGAAAATGATGATGAGGTGCGTGAGGATGGAGTGATAGATGCTTATTCAGAGAAGTCTAATGATGACAATGACTCTTGCACAAAGGCTAGTGATAGTGACTCTACCACATAGGCTAGTGATAGTGACTCTTGCACAAAGGATAGTGATGCTTGCACACTTGAGGAGGATAGTGACCCTTGCACATTGAAGGAGCAGTTGGATGGACAGGACGATAGCATCTGTGTCTCAGTAGGCATATCACATACCATTAATGAACTTACACCTCAGCAGATTGGTGACACTAGTGAGGAGTCACACGTGTTAGCACCTAGATATGATGAGATTCCTATGGGGGTCGTGACACATCTGTCACCTATTCATACACCCATGATAGCCACGTCACATGAGGAGATCAGTGGCATGTCAGGTATGATGGATGAGCCTAGTGTGAGGGATGCACACCATGGACAGGTAGACCCACATATCTAGGAGGAGATACAGGACATATAGGAAGTTGACCTCACACATATAGGTCAGCTAGAGGAGATGGAGTCACAACTATTGGAGACTCCATTGGTTGAGCAGATTGCAGAGGATGACAAGTTGATGGAGCACTTACTTCCAGGATCATCTTGCATTGATGAGGATGCATTCTTTAGTATTCAGGATTACCATAGCATGTGTCTAGACACAACTATATGGGATCCAGGCACAGAGGATAGTAGTAGGTTTAGTGCACATGAGGATACGACTGCTCATACAAGGTACAGTGTGATTTAGGAGGAGATATCATCTAGTGATGAGGTGCAGTGGCATACATGAGTACCCAACAACACAGTAGACAGTGGACAGTTCAACACGTCATATTATGCAGAGGGTGTTTTTGGGGGCTCCAGAGTTGACACTAGCAGGACTGACACTAACAGTGAGGGGTCTGAGATGGCACCTCAGCATGACCATGATCAGGATTCACACCACTTAGCAGCATAGTTGAGAGTTAGTGAGGCTATGATCATGGCATCCACAAGACGCATTGACGAAATGCATGCAGTGATGCCAGATTACTACTGGAGAGCATCAGTGGCACATGGTAGTTTAGATGAGGGGATTACCATGGATGATTTTCATACTCTCAGGGAGAGAGTATCTGTGATGAGGACTGACTACCAATAGTTGTTGACAGACAGGGATTATCTACTAAGGGTTCGTGAGATGTATCATGAGGCTCTTAGGGACCAGGAGTTGGAGATAGTCCGACTCACTCAAGCGTTGGAGAGCACTCGAGGATTCTTGAGAGGCACATAGACATCCCTTCAAGAATCAAAGTCTAGATCATATGAGTCTCTTGAGGATATTTGTCAGAGATCCACTTCATTTGTCTTAGTAGACACTCAGACATATCATTCAGTCACATTGCTAGGAGATGTTGATGATCTAGTAGAGGAGCACCAGTCGATGGAGGACACTTCCATTTGTGTTTCGAGAGTTGTTGACCTCCATATAGAGGTTGATCCATTAGTACACCCAGGATCTATGATGCAGCATGGGTCTATGGGAGATGACATGAGTATTCCAGGGCATACAATGAGGAGTGATAGTACACAGAGACATGCTGAGATATACAACCAGGTTTAGACAGATGTATGGGATTGCAGGGAGGAGACACATGTAGGGGAGTATGCATATTTCACTCTTTTGCAGCAGCCCATAGTTATGATTGAGCACCTTCACCAGATCAACAGTCACATGAGGAGATATAGAAAGTGGTTGAGAGCGTGGAGAGTGCCTAGGCCGAGGCCACCTGACATGAGTACCTTTACAACATCCAGCTAGAGAGAGAGGGATCGTCATAGGCAACCATTTGAGACTTTGTGTGTGAGAGAGAGCATCGTGGGCCAGGTGGTAGCAGATGAGAACATAGGGCTTCTGACAGTGATCAGTCTCACACAGAAGAAGTTAGAGGAGATTGGAAGTGATAAACTTCCAAGTTTTCCACAGGACCCAGGAGTCCGTTTTGTTAGCACGATGTTCATGTTGACCCAGGTTGCACTAGAGAGCCACACACTCCACCTTGGTTTGGTTTGGAGTGGGTTTGTAGGTACTTGTCCTATGGGGCGAGACCTTTTCTTCCACTTGATCATCATGATAGGGCATGGAGATGTTTGGACATGTACTTCTTCTATAGAGGTGTCTTCACTGATACAGTTTCTGGACAACATGTCCAATGGTCACATGTATTTCAGCTGGAGGACCTAGGAGAGGAGGGTTCAGGATGTATGCAGGGGGTAGACAGTCATGGTCAGAGTAGTGTAGTGTTAGCATGAGGATCTTTGACAGAGGTTAGAATGGGACCTAGGGATCGCAGGATTGAGCAGTTCATTGACCGACAGGGGAGAGTGTACCATTGTAGGGGAAAGCTATTCTAACTTTCCATTGAGCTTCAGTGTTGAGAGGAGCGCATCGCTTACGGGTGCCTCACGGAAGTATTGCATCACCTTAGTAAAGAATCAACATGTGCAATTGATGGAGGCCGTGTGGATCTTGGTAGATACTAGGAGGATGGAATCACTCTGGGATGAGGCCATGTGTTAGGTACAAGAGACTCACGGAGTTGGTGTATTTCATGATTATGCATCCCAAGGGCTAGCAGTTCATGACTTGATATGGGACCCAGGGGGAAGCATGTGTGATTGTTCATCTTTGGATGGGTTCTACTATGTATCCCACTGGTGGACATGGGATCCTGGCATTATACTTGAGGGGATTTGGTTATTGCTTGAGGATAAGCAATTTTCTAGTAGGGAGGACTGTAATGTCCCCACTTTGGAACATCATCACAGTGCAGAGATTTATGATGACCAGAGTAACCAGATGGATGTTATAGCGAGTACAGGGGTATTTGAGAGGCATTGTGGGGTCCATCTTGCATTGATCATCATATTCCATCATTGTGAGCCATTCCGCACAGGTTGTCTTTGGTTTCGTTGCATTTCAACGATTTCCATGATTTTGACTATTTTGAGCTATAAGTTAATTGAAATCACTGAAGAGGTCATTTTGGGCACATTACTTGGAGGAACCTCTCAGTGTAATAGCTCATTGGAATTGGGAGGAGCAACACTACAGGAGGGGATGGCTAGAAGTGACTTTTAGTGGCCAGGGAAGCCACAAGGAGAGATAAGGAGCTTTTCAGAGGTAAAAAGGTTAATTAATGAATTAAAGTGATTTAATTAATTAATTAAATAATAATAAAATGAAATTCGCTATGGAGGGACAAGGTGAGCCAAAAAGTATAAATGAAAGGCAAGAGCCTCTTCTCACTCATTCGTGTATGATTATCATTTGATATTTGGGTTCTAGCTACTGAGCCCAACATTGGGGGTTTTGAGGGTTTTGACTTAACAAGCCCTAGACGACGATTCGGTGGTGAACTATTCCACCTAACTTGTCCCAAGCTTGGTCTCGGAGATGAAATACTCTCCCACACCATTCTAGTCAGATCTACATTAGTGCAGGAGGGTTCTACACCAGCCACAGGCACAAGAAGAGAAGGGGGACGTCCCAGCTAGGTTTTCTAGCAAGGGGGCACACCATTCTTGGAGAGAGATTATTTCTGGCTGAGGAGAAGCGATTTTGGGAATTACAGGTATTGGGTTTTCCTTGCAGGTGTCTTGGCATCATTCTTGGTGGTTTTCCAGATTCTTTTAGTGGAGGATTGATTTGTATTGAGAGTGGGACGATTTCCCAAGAGGAAGGTGCACCATTATTTGGAGGGTAGCTAGATCTAAGGATCTAGCAGGTATTTTGATTATTTGAGCACTTGGGTATTCATTGTCGTGCCCCGATCTATCATTGTAGTGGATTGGTGGAGTTGTTGGAGGTCTCTAGGAGAGAGGCTGAATTATTAGGGTTTCAGTCATCTAGAGGGGCGCACCATTCAGTGGAGGAGTTTGGATCTACAGGGTTTGAGAGGGATCTTGGAGATTTGGGCACCTGGGTTTTTCTTGCCATCACCTGATCTACTATTTGGCATATTTCTTGAGGTGATTGGACATCTTTGGCACCTGGGCCGAATTGTTGAGGAGCTTCAACTATCCAACAGGACGTGGCATTGGTCTTCATCTCTTATCCAGCCTTTGGAGGCTCATTTTGTATTGTCATGAGCATTTTGTAGCAGCTCTATTGTCTATCTTCTTGGCCATCTATCGAGCATTCCAGATCGACATATTTATTGTAGCAGGTTTCTCTATTTCATGAATAAAAGTAGTTTGAGATGTTTTGGCTTGTCTATCATATTGCATATGGCTGAGGTATGTTCCATGGTTGTCTATTCTTGTTATTTGCTGTAAACATTCATATAAACACATTAGTAAACCCTAAGGCCGAAATCAAGAGGCCAGTCAACAAGTAAACACAGGTAAACAAATAGATCAACAAAGTGTTTGACGAAATACCTCACTGAGAAAAAGTTTAAAAGACACCCAAAACCATGATGATCCTGGCATAATGGCTTGGGATCATTACACACCTCCTGACTCTAATTTTGGATCACACCTCCCCACTAAGAACTTTTTGGTCCCCAAAATATGAAAATAATGGAATTTAACTGATTACATTCTCATAAAGAGAAAAAAAAAACACGATGTTGTACAAAAATGATGTTATAACAGGTCATCATTTCAACATGTGTGATTATATTAATGGAAGCAAAATAAAATGAAGTTGTGACATCCACTTCTGGGCAAACCAAGTGGTTGGTTTATTTTCTTCATGGTGTTCCTCTTGCTTTGCTGGTAATCCTTCTTCCTTCGCGATTATATGGGAAATCCTTTTTTCCTTCCTTGGACGAAGCTCCAAATTAAGCTTCCAACAACTAGCCTTTTTAAGTCCACTCCTATTGCAATAATTGCACTACGTTTTTAACATCTAGACCTGTTTACCCTTCTCTTTCTTCCATTGTGGAGTTGAGTCTTTATGTCATCTTTCCTTCCTGATCGACATAGTTTTCCTGTACAAAGTTTCTCTCTTACAACACTTGGCAACACAATGCTTGGGTGAATAACAATAAGTA
>ML819845.1:11179-30892 GCA_009831015.1 Picea engelmannii | reverse complement strand
GAGATATTACACTGAGAGGTTCCTCCAAGTAATGTGCCCAAAATGACCTCTTCAGTGATTTCAATTAACTTATAGCTCAAAATAGTCAAAATCATGGAAATCGTCGAAATGCAACGAAACCAAAGCCAACCTGTGCGGAATGGATCACAATGATGGAATATGATGATCAATGCAAGATGGACCCCACAATGCCTCTCAAATACCCCTGTACTCTCTATAACATCCATCTGGTTACTCTGGTCATCATAAATCTCTGCACTGTGATGATGTTCCAAAGTGGGGACATTACAGTCCTCCCTGCTAGAAAATTGATTTTCCTCAAGCAATAACCAAATCCCCTCAAGTATAATGCCAGCATCCCATGTCCACCAATGGGATACATAGTAGAACCCATCCAAAGATGAACAATCACACATGCTTCCCACTGGGTCCCATATCAAGTCATGAACTGCTAGCCCTTGGGATGCATAATCATGAAATACACCAACTCCGTGAGTCTCTTGTACCTAACACATGGCCTCATCCCAGAGTGATTCCATCCTCCTAGTATCTACCAATATCCACATGGCCTCCACCAATTGCACATGTTTATGCTTTACTAAGGTGATGCAAGACTTCCGTGAGGCACCCGTAAGCGATGCGCTCCTCTCAACACTGAAGCTCAATGGAAAGTTAGAATAGCTTTCCCCTACAATGGTACACTCTCCCCTGTCGATCAATGAACTGCTCAATCCTGCGATCCCTGGGTCCCATGCTAACCTCTATCAAAGATCCTCATGCTAACACTACACTACTCTGACCATGACTGTCTACCCCCTGCATACATCCTGAACCCTCCTCTCCTGGGTCCTCCAGCTGAAATACATGTGACCATTGGACCTATTGTCCAGAAATTGTATCAGTGAAGACACCTCTATAGAAGAAGTACCTGTCCAAACATCTCCATTCCCTATCATGATTATCAAGTGGAAGAAAAGGTCTCGCCCCATAGGAAAAGTACCTATAAACCCACTCCAAACCAAACCAAGGTGGAGTGTGTGGCTCTCTAGTTCAACCTGGGTCAACATGAACATCATGCTAACAAAACAGACTCCTGGGTCCTGTGGAAAACTTGGAAGTTTATCACTTCCAATCTCCTCTAACTGCTTCTGTGTGAGACTGATCATTGTCAGAAGCCCTATGTGCTCATCTGCTACCACCTGGCCCATGATGCTCTCTCTCACACACAAAGTCTCAAATGGCTGCCTATGACGATCCCTCTCTCTCTAGCTGGATGTCGTAAAGGTACTCATGTCAGGTGGCCTCGGCCTAGGCACTCTCCACGCTCTCAACCACTTTCTATCTCTCCTCATGTGACTGTTGATCTGGTGAAGGTGCTCAATCATAACTATGGGCTGCTGCAAAAGAGTGAAATATGCATACTCCCCTACATGTGTCTCCTCCCTGCAATCCCATACATTTGTCTAAACCTGGTTGTATATCTCAGCATGTCTCCGTGTACTGTCACTCCTCATTGTATGCCCTGGAATACTCATGTCATCTCCCATAGACCCATGCTGCATCATATATCCTGGGTGTACTGCTGGATCAACCTCTATATGGAGGTCAACAACTCTCAAAACACAAATGGAAGTGTCCTCCATCGACTGGTGCTCCTCTACTAGATCATCAACATCTCCTAGCAATGTGACTGAATGATATGTTTGAGTGTCTACTAAGACAAATGAAGTGGATCTCTGACAAATATCCTCAAGAGACTCATATGATCTAGACTCTGATTCTTGAAGGGATGTCTATGTGCCTCTCAAGAATCCTCGAGTGCTCTCCAACTCTTGAGTGAGTCGGACTATCTCCAACTGCTGGTCCCTAAGAGCCTCATGATACATCTCACGAACCCTTAGTATATAATCCCTGTCTGTCAACAACTACTGGTAGTCAGTCCTCATCATAGATACTCTCTCTCTGAGAGTATGAAAATCATCCATGGTAATCCCCTCATCTAAACTACCATGCGCCACTGATGATCTCCAGTAGTAATCTGGCATCACTGCATGCATGTCATCAATGCGTCTTGTGGATTCCATGATCATAGCCTCACTAACTCTCAACTATGCTGCTAAGTGGTGTGAATCCTGATCATGGTCATTTTGAGGTGCCATCTCAGACCCCTCACTGTTAGTGTCAGTCCTTCTAGTGTCAACTCTGGAGCCCCCAAAAACACCCTCTGCATAAGATGACGTGTTGAACTGTCCACTGTCTATTGTGTTGTTGGGTACTCCTGTATGCCACTGCACCTCATCACTAGATGATATCTCCTCCTAAATCACACTGTACCTTGTATGAGCAGTCGTATCCTCATGTGCACTAAACCTACTACTATCTTCTGTGCCTGGATCCCATATAGTTGTGTCTAGACACATGCTATGGTCATCCTGAATACTAAAGAATGCATCCTCATCAATGAAAGATGATCCTGGAAGTAAGTGCTCCATCAACTTGTCATCCTCTGCAATCTGCTCAACCAATGGAGTCTCCAATAGTTGTGACTCCATCTCCTCTAGCTGACCTATATGTGTGAGGTCAACTTCCTATATGTCCTATATCTCCTCCTAGATATGTGGGTCTACCTGTCCATGGTGTGCATCCCTCACACTAGGCTCATCCATCATACCTGACATGCCACTGATCTCTTCATGTGACGTGGTTATCATGGGTGTCTGAATAGGTGACAGATGTGTCACGGGCCCCATAGGAATCTCATCATATCTAGGTGCTAACACGTGTGACTCCTCACTAGTGTCACCAATCTGCTGAGGTGTAAGTTCATTAATGGTATGTGATATGCCTACTGAGACACAGATGCTATCGTCCTGTCCATCCAACTGCTCCTTCAATGTGCAAGGGTCACTATCCTCCTCAAGTGTGCAAGCATCACTATCCTTTGTGCAAGAGTCACTATCACTAGCCTATGTGGTAGAGTCACTATCACTAGCCTTTGTGCAAGAGTCATTGTCATCATTAGACTTCTCTGAATAAGCATCTATCACTCCATCCTCACGCACCTCATCATCATTTTCCTGGAGTACCTCAATAACATGCCTCTGATTCTTACCCCTACACCTATGATCAGGTTCCCAAGGAGCCTTGCAACTGTAGCAAAGTTGCATGCTCCTAGTGGTCATGGGGTCTCTCTGTTCTTCCTACCTTCTATAGTATTTGGCTCTCTTTTCCTCTAATCCGATGATCCCGAGCAAACTCTCATCTTCGCTCCATCTGGGATTTCTCCAGGCTACATACTGTGGGAAGGATATGTGAGCCCTAATCTCTTTGTTGCTAAGGATGGAATATTGTATCTCGTAGAAAATTAGATCAAATAGCATCTCATCCATTTCTCCTTATGGAAGACCCCTCTATGTTCTACATGCACGTGCTAATTCCCACTGGCTGGCAGGAATCTAAGTTCTGATACCACTGTAATGATCCCAAGCCATTATGCCAGGATCATCACGGTTTTGGGTGTCTTTTAAAAAAACTTTGAGTGAGGTATTTCGTCTAACACTTTGCTGATCTATTTGTTTACATGTGTTTACTTGCTAAATGGCCTCTTGATTTTGGCCTTAGGGTTTACTGATGTGTTTATATGAATGTTTGTAGAAAATAACAAGAAGAGACAACCATGGAACATGCCTCAACCATATGCAATATGATAGACAAGACAAAACATCTCAAACTACTTTTATTCATGAAATAGAGAAACCTGCTACAATGAAGATGCCGATCTGAAATGCTCAACAGATGGCCAAGAAGATAGATAATAGAGTTTCTACAAAATGCTCCCGACAATACAAAATAATCCCCCAAAGGCTGGATAAGATATGAATACCAATGCCACCTCCTGTTGGATAGCTGAAGCTCCTCAACAATTCGGCCCTGGTGCCAAAGATGTCTAATCACCTCAAGAAAGATGCCAAACAATAGATCGGGTGATGGAAATAACAACCCAGGTGCCCAAATCTCCAAGATCCCTCTCAAACCTTGTAGATTTGAACTCCTCTTTTGAATGGTGCACCCCACTAGATCACTGAAACCCTAATAATCCAGTCTCTCTCCTAGAGACCTCCAACAACTCCACCAATCCCTTAGAATGATAGATCGAGGCACGACAATGAATACCCAAGTGCTCAAATCATCAACATACCTGCTAGATCCTTAGATCTAGCTACCCTCCAAATAATGGTGCACCCTCCTCTTAGGAAATAGTCCCACTCTCAATACAAATCAATCCTCCACTGAAAGACTCCAGAAAACCACCAAGAATAATGCCAAGACACCTGCAAGGAAAACCCAATACCTAGAATTCCCAAAATCGCTTCTCATCAGCTAGAAAGAATCTCCCTCCAAGAATGGTGTGCCCCCTTGCTGGAAACCCTAGCTGGGATGTCCCCCTTCTCTTCCTGTGCCTATGGCTAGTGTAGAACCCTCATACACTGATGTAGATCTAACTAGAATGGTGTGGGAGAGTATTTGTTATAACCCTAAATTGCACCACACATGCTTACCTGGTAGCAGGTTAACTCATATCCCTTCCTTGCCAAAACTATGCTGAACAAACTCTTGAAAATCCTCTTGGGTCAAGGTACACACGCCCTAACCCACTACTGCACGCGTGTGAACGCTGGCAGGCCTACTACAACCCGTGTTTACCTAACAAAACACAAAAGTAGGAAAGTTTCCGACGGGACAAAAAGCTATTGGTTAGTTAACTGAAACTCCCGACCATGCATGGCCGAGGGTTCATCCAAAACCCTAGCTCCTTCTAGCCTATAAAAGAAGGGGTAGGGGTACCATTTGAAGGAGGAAAAATTATAGCGAAGAAACGCTGCCCATTTGTTGAATCCATTGTCCCAACCCTTTAGCCTTTCCTCAAGCCTAAGGAGAATTAACGCAAAGCAGTTGGAGGACAAAAGAAGAGAAGGAGCCCAGGATTAGGATCAAGGAGCGATGGTCGGTCTCGACTTTAATTGTAAGTTGATTCATTTTGAAGATAATAAAAGAATACTTTTCCCATCCCAATGCATGAGTTATATGTGGTTTGTGTAATTTATGCTTAATTTATAACCCTCAAGTAGAAAAGTAGCATGCATGCGTAGTTGTTTGTTTTGATTGAAGGATTACTTTGGAAGGAGTAGTACAAGAAAGCAGTCAAAAGCGCAACGGAGGATCTACACCAAACATCCGTAAAAAGGTTAGTAGTTCCTTTCCATGCATGTATCATGAAAGAGGGGTTTAAGTTTTGGGTGGTAGGTTAAAAATTCATTTCTTTACGGTCAAAATCTGCATGCAAGTCTGACCCTAGTTTGCTAGTCCATAGGGTATTTTTCCCAACAACAGAATTGGCGACTGTACTGGGGAAGATACTCATTAGGGTTTCCGGATTTAGTTGAGTTTTTGGGTAGTTTAAGAGATTAGATTTTTTGTTTCTTTGCCTGTCTTTTTTTCTGTAAGGCCTGAGCTAGCAGGGAACCTTGTTCTTTATACCAGTTTTCCCTGACTCTTGCTTGACGACAATTTTCGGGACACACAGAGGTACACGCGGCCTGTAGAAGGCCTGCACGCATTTACCCGCGCCCTAATCTCTTGCAGCCCACGTGTGAACACTAGCTGTAGAGGTTTCGGTAGCGTGTAGGAGTTAGAAAGATTGAGAGGCAGTCCTCCTCTTCCTTGTCAGAACTATACATTCTCAGAGGGATTTCTGGATCCTGTTTGAGTCTTGTTGGTTCACAGTCTTGTCTCAGTTTTCTTTATTGCGTTTTGTTATTTCTTGCAATTATTTTTCTTTTCTGTTAAGAAGAAGCAGCCAAGACTTCAAGAGACCCTGGTTATCAATACCAGAGGCCTCTTCCTGGTCTGGGCTACCTGTGTTTATTTTTGTCTTGTAGTTTATACATACACGCGGCTTGTGCAAGTGCAGCCCGTGGGTACATGTGCTCTATTGTAGCTCAGCATGTGTTTGCACGCATGTTTTTTCAGTGACAGAGGCGTGCTTGATAGGTTTCTTTTCAATTAGGGTGGGGCATTCATCCCCTCCTGTGGTGAGAAGTCTTCCTCTCAGGTGTTTGAGCCCAGGGTTGAACAGTCAGTAGGTTAGGACCTCTTACCCTTAGCGTGTTTTTTCTTAGTTGATAGTTGATAGAAAAGATAAAAAATAAAAATTTTGTTTTATGGTTTTTAGACAAGTGTAAGAGTCGGTTCTTTCTTGATTGTCATTGTGTGCCTTTGCTCTGATTCTTTGTGATCTACACTTTAAGACAAAATTTTGTTTTTTCTTGGTTTTGTGCTTGTCGGTATTTTCTCTTTGTTGCTTGATTAGCATGTAAATAAAAAAAATACTTTTCATTTTCTTCTTTGTTTGAAGATTGTGTTTCTGCATCAATAGCTAGGGAGAAGTATTTTTGTTCATAAGTTTTTGCAATGCATCTAGAGAATAAGTAGCTCGTAGTCGAGCGAAATTCCTTTATGCTTGCTGCATGAAATCTTAGAAAAATTGAAAAGAAAAAGAAGTCTTTCTTGTGTGAAAAGTTGTTGATTTTTTCATTTAGTCAAAGTCTTTTGTTTTCAACTTTTTTCATTCGTTTTTGCTTTGAGTCTTTACATATCATCAGTTTCACCTTCATAGCCCGTGACGTAAAAAATCCCATAAAAGCAACACTAATTTAAAATCTATTAGACCTTTTGTTTGTAGGGTTCATCCACTAGTTCAGGACTAGGGCCTTGGATTAGGTTGGAGAGGAAACTCTCCAAGGCCACTCAAAACCAAACATTGGAGTCTGTGATAGGGAGTGTAGAAGTCCAGTTTCGTGGAAGTTATCCGGGACCCCCCTCTAACACAGGGGATAAACATGAGGTCGCGTGAGGAAAGGTAGCGGAGATAACCCCTCCAAAGCTAGACCAAGCGTAGTGGAGAACACATATCGAGGACTTGTTTTGGGATTCCATCGTTTGCATTAGCCATGGGGATTTGTGGGTCTCGAATACATTCGAGGTCCTCAGTTGTCTTCCAGAACATTTTCTCTCGATACCCTTGATAGGTTTCAGGCTTAATACCCTGCTCATTGTGGTCTACCCGACTATCGACTGTACCCATCTGGTGACTGTTCGCATGCTGGCAAACTAGTTGCCAATATTTTTTAGGGACATACACAAGTGACTGTGGGGGTATACCGCAGTACCTAGGATAGACATCGGGCCACACTTTGCAGAGTATACCCGGAGGGTGCTTCCAGTTTTGAGTTGCACTTGCACCGGTAAGTTGCTCTAGTGTTGGTTGTTGTAACTATTCTTCAAATTAGTTAGTGATTGCTTGTCTTATCTCTTAGGGGATTCTTTTTTAGTGTGTGTTACTGTTTGAACATGTGGAATACCTTAGCATGTCTTGGATCTTCTCACATAGTGGAGGATCTCGAGTTCCGCCGATCACGAAGGCTTCTGGGCCTGCAGCCAGTTATACTAGAGCCACCCCCTCCACCATTAAGGTGGAAGCTAGACGAACAAGGGTCTTTCGAAGAAACCGGGTTACAAACCATTGTGCCCGAACAACTTCCGGAGCAACAAACTGCCAATATTGGTTTGGTTGAACCCCCAACCACTGATACTTGGCCATCGGTCAGTGTACCAATCCAATTTTACGAATCACACAGCTATGGAAACAAACATTGTTACTTCCTATGGGAATTCTTCCATTCCCACCACCATTGCTACCACAGGAGAAGCATATCCTAACTTACCATCGTCGGTCCGGGCCACCATGGTCTCGGCCGCAACTATGTCACACAGTGGACCGATCCCATCTATTGCGACGACCACAAATCCCTTTACACCTAGTGCGACATGGCCTCCATTCTCATACAATATGCCTAGTTTAGGCACAAGTCCTACACTCACTCACTCCACTTTACAGACTTTGGGTTTGGGGGAAGGGAGCTCTAATGCTCCTCTGCAAGGTCAACTTGGGGGTATTCCTGTCCCTTTTAAGACTTTTCCTTACGCTGGAGGTCATATCTCTCCTTTGTCCCCTTCGCTTGGTGGTCTGCATCAGCAGTCCGCTGGGTAGCCTGCACACACGAGTTCATTTGGAGCCGGGAGTCAAGGAACACCTGCGCACACTATGCCGGTAGGTTCGTCACCATTTGTTTGGAACGAGACATTTTGTAAAAACACTTTCGCATCCACCGCTTTCCCGTCTAGGGGCACTCCCATTTTTGGACAGTCTACTCCGACGCAGGGTATTATTCCTGCGCTGGGGGCACATATAGCAGGACTTTGGAACTCGGGATAAAGATTCGTTCCCTCCTCTGTAATGTCATTCTGGGGTAATTCTTTCCACAGTCAATGGAACCCTAGACAGACTTCTATGCCTTTCCCATCAGGACCGGCATGGGGTAATCCTTCCCAAAGTCCGTCAAACACGATGAATGCCCAACATCCTATGTCCTTTATGGGGAATCAGCCAATGATGTCTCCACAGATGAAAAATCCTTACACTAGTTAGGGCCATGGTTTCTACCAGAATCTGGGCCAGTAGCCAAAATTTTCCTGGTAACCTGGTGCCAGTCAAACTCCAGGACCCTTTTTCCCAGGCTATCAGCAACAATCCAAACTACCCTTCCTGGCGACATTACACTTGCCAGATTTGACAAGGTTGTTAAATGATCCTATTTGTCACGATCCAAATTGGCCTCCTATGCCAACAAAGTTACCTTCAGACTTCCCAAAGTTTGAGGCCAATCCTAACGAAGATCCAGGTGATCATGTGACTACTTTTCATCTTTGGTGTTCATATAACTCATTGAAAGATGACTCCATCCAGTTGCGATTGTTTCAACTCACTCTTATCGGGAGTGCCGGGAAATGGTACATCAAGCTTCATCGCTCAAGATACTCTTCCTTTGGCAAACTGGCGATGGCCTTCCTTAACCATTTCCAACTACCTATGAGATACGACTTTGGCACAGAGCTGCTTGCCAATTTCGAACAGACGATAGCATACCATATTTCTGATCATATCCGAGAGTGGATACGTCGAAAGAGTCTAATCAAAGTACCAGTCCCACTAGCATTCTTGCTTGAGTGGTTCCTTAAGTCTTTAGTCCCACAATTATCCAAAGACATCGCGACTTCAGGAGTTTTCTCCGAAGAAGATTCCATCATGAGGGCTCAACAGTTTGAGCTCATCTATTCTCAGTATGGTTTATTATACCACATCCTGTCGGATGCACCACGATCGATACTGGATCAAACTAGACAAAGAGTTGGACCACATGCCGATGGTATTGTTGGTTCAACACAAACCAATCCCGCTGAGCAATTGACAAAACAATTGCAACAATTATCTATAAAACACCCAGTGGCCATCCAGACTACTACTTTGGCTGCTCCTCCTACCCAAACGTCAGAAGTACACTCCGTGCAGACGACTAACCCAAAGGCCACCCAACAGCCTGAAGGGAAGAAAAAAAAACGCAAAAAGGGTAAGGGGGATAAAAAAACCCACTGATAATGTTGGCAAGGGCACCACAGAAAAATGGAAAGCGAGGTATCTTTGAAACTTGTGTGTGGAAGACCACCCAACCCATTTTTCTCCTCGACTGGCAGAGGACCAAAAGTTTGTCACACAACAACAGCAAGCCGTGTTGACTAATCCCTTTCAACATGGAAAAAATTTAACTCAAGCCTCTACAAGTGCCGAAGGGGGCAACCAATAAACCTACCCTCCCCCAAAGAATTCCTCATCCGCGAACATATATATGGTAAGGGTTGATGCTTTAATAATGACTAGAGAGAATGACTATAGTAAACCAAGTGCCTCCGAGAAGGGTAAATAAGATGAGATCCCATATCTTCCTCTATAGATTGAGAATACGTTGGGTGAAACAATGTCACGCATTCCAAAGGGTGTATTTAAGAAAGCTTCTCACAACCCAAACGCAAGAGCCACCCAGAATTACTCTGTGGTGGAGGATTTATCACAAACCCCTTGTGCAATGCCTACTTTGGAAGTCCTCCAAAGCTGCCTTGCTCAGAGAAAATCCTTGTTAACTGCTTTAGGATCTACTGAGACTTGTAACCTAGGGACCATCATGTTAGATACAACCGACTTAAAACCTCGTCTTCCTTACCACGTCGCGTTTCAGATAGTAGTGGCTTATCCCACGAAAACTTTTACACGCAATATCTTTCGCACGGTGGTCGACGAGGGTGCCTCTACATGCGTTATGTCGTTAGCATGTTGGAAGGAAATTGGTTAGCCCGCTTTATCTCCATCACCTACTCTCCTTACGACGTTCGACGATCATTCTTTCCGACCACATGGCATCGTTCCTTATTTCCCTGTGCAGTTAGGAGGGAAGCCCGTGTGCGTCGAAGTAGAGGTAGTCGATGCTCCCCTCGACTATAATCTCTTGTTAGGTCGGAGTTGGACTTATGCGATGCAAGTTGTGGTTGCTACAATTTTCTGAGTCTTGTTGTTTCCACACGAAGGTTGGATAGTGACCATTGATCAATTGTCCTTCTTTAGACCTGACCCGGCTTTGGGGGCATCCACGGTTCCCATGATTGATAATCCTCAGCCCGGCATCATTAACGTAGGAGTTGGGTTGTTGCCATCCTTGACGGGTACCTTCGATTAACCACCTCCTCATAATGATGTCAAGTTTATATCTAATCACCACAAGGCTGAGATTTTTCATGTTTCGTCATTCTGCACGACTTATTTTGAGGATCCATGGATTCTTCCTTCCCCATCAACCACGATGGATGAGACAAGGCACTCCGGCATGTCCATGCCCTTGTCAACCGCTGAAGTAGCATACTCTTTACTCCATCAAGCTTCAGCTAACCCCGATCTGACTCCCACACAAGAGTTGGATCCACTTCTAGAGCCTATTTGGGCTCAGGGTTCTCTTTCTACCACCGATTCATTAGACTTAGTCTTGCCTTTTGACAAAGTAGTAATCGAAGCAATGACTAGTCCGGACAAACCTTGGGACGATATTCGTCATAGATCATATTTCCTCCCAGAGTTACGTCGAATTGAGGCAGGAGAATTCACTATCACCATGACGAGAGATCAACCATGTCCTATTAACCTCTTAACTACACAGGAAATTTATGCTGAGGGAAATAAGGCGACTATCACTGAAACTATACCTATCGATATCTCCCGAAACCCTGGCGTCATGGAGAATGTATTCGTCGGAGCGAATTTATCCCCCGAAGAGGTTCAAATTTACACGGATCTTTTCAAAGAATTACGAGACGTTTTTTCCTGGTCTTATGAGGAAATGCCAGGTATCGATCCAAAAATAGTTGAACATGAAATCACAACGTATCTTGATGCCAAGCCTGTTCGACAAAAACTTCGTCCAGTTAATCCTAAGAAAGAAGCATCCATTAAGCTTGAGGTTGAGAAATTGCTCAAGGAATTTTTCATTTATCCTATTCATTTGACTCAATGGGTGTCAAACCCCGTGCTGGTCAATCAAAAACAAGGCACGATTCGTGTGTGTACCGATTTCCGTGATTTGAACAAGGCATGTCCAAAAGATAATTTTCCAACCCCATTCATTGACCAGATCATTGATGAATGTGTCAGTTGTGAATCCTTTTCATTCATGGATGGTTTTTCATGCTATAATCAAATCCAAATCAAACCTGAGGACCAACATAAAATGGCATTCATTTGTCCGTGGGGTACATTCGCCTATCGTAAGATGCCTTTTGGCCTCAAGAATGCTAGAGCTACTTTCCAGCGGGCCATGTATTTTGCGTTTCACGACCTCAAACATATAGTCAAGGCCTATTTAGATGATTTAGCATCTTGCTCTCGCAAGAGAAAGGATCATCCTATCCACCTCAGACTAATCTTCGAACACTGTCACTACTTCAGGATTCGCTTAAATCCCAACAAGTGCAGATTTTGCGTCACGTCAGGACGTTTGTTAGGTTTCATCGTATCAACAACAGGGATCATGGTGGATCCTCTTAAGGTGGAGGCAATAATCCAGTTGCCCCCCCCAGGCACAATCTTACAACTTCAAAGTCTTCAAGGCAAGACGAACTTCTTACGATGCTTCATCGCCAACTATGCCAAAATCACCAAGGGATTTATGCGTTTACTTAAGAAAGATGTTCCCTTTTTCTGGGACGAAACCGCTCAATTCTCTTTCGACGCATTAAAACACGCCCTCACAATCGCACCTCTACTACGACCACCTAATTATAAAAAAGATTTCTTATTATATCTGGTTGCCGCAGAGTCAACCATAGGCATGGTTTTAGTTCAGAAAGATGATTTGTTTTTAGAATACGTGATATATTACCTGAGCCGAGGCCTTGTAGGACTAGAACTTAATTATTCCCATATCAAAAAAATTGCGTTGGCAGCAGTTCATGTTGTTCAACGGTTTCGTCACTATATTCGTTTCGCAAGACCACCATCATTGCTGTTGTGAATCCATTATAGTACATGTTGACACGATGAGTTATCGGTGGAAAAATCAGTATATGGATGGTCATCCTCCAAAAATTTGACTTAGACTTCGTTTTAGCAAAGTCCAAGAAGTCATTGGTCTTCGCAGAACTTATTTCAGAGCTTCCGGTTGAGTCAGGTGACATTGTGCCTGAGGACTCGCCTATCCGGGGGGATATTTTTTTGATTGCATCTTCAAACCCCTGGTACGGAGATATACTGATCTATCTCCAGACTTTGAAGTGCCCCACCTCTACTTCTCGTGACGAGCGTTGGCGGATATGCCATCAGGCTAAGAACTATCTCATACTCGATGATACGTTGGATCGAAGAGGTGTAGATTGTGTCTTGTGTCGATGTCTCACTCACGAGGAGGCCGTCATAGTGCTCAAAGATTGTCATATAGGAGCTTGTGGCGGTCACTTATCTGGGTTGGCAACAGGCCAAAAGATTTTATGAGCAGGTTACTTCTGGCCCACACTTATCAAAGATTGTATCGAGTCGGTCAAGAAGTGCCATCCGTGCCAAATCTTCTCTCAGAAGATGAGGGCACATCCAACTCTTATGTTTCCTATCATCACAGTTGGTCCCTTCACTAAATGTTGGATTGATTACACTACATGCAACCCCCAGTCAGCAAGGGGGCACCGCTATATCATCATAGATGTCGACTACTTCACTAAGTGGGTCGAAGCTATGCCAACGTTTAAAGATGATGGAGAGACTGCAACTCTCTTTTTATTCAACCAAATTATAGCAAGGTTCGACGTCCCAAGAGAGATTGTCACTGACCATGGTAGTCACTTTCAAAATCAAATGATGACCGAGTTAACGTCAAATCTTGGGTTACGGAAAGAACATTCATCACCTTATTATCCCCAAGCCAATGGGCAGGTGGAAGCTGTAAAAAAAACTCTTAAGATGATTCTACAACGAACTATCAACTCAGCCAAGTCAAACTGGCATTTGATGTTATACTCGACATTATGGGCTTACCGAACATCAGTTAAGACTGCAACCGGTTTCTCACCTTTCCAACCCGTTTACGGGCTAGAGGCAGTCTTGCCCATCGAATGTCAAATCCCATCTTTGAAATTGGCAGTACAGTTATTTCCAGACACTTCTCCACTTAAAGACTGATTAGTACACCTTGAGCAACTTGATGAACAGCGTCGCGATGCAGCCCTGGCCAACGAGGCTCACAAACATAAGGTTAAGTGTCAATATGATAGGTCCATTCGTCCTCGGATTTTTTTTGAGGGCGACCTTGTCCTGGTCTATGAGCAAGACAAGGACCCCCTGGGGGCAGGAAAGTTTAAACCCATGTGGTTCAGACCCTTCATTATCAAAGAGGTTTTAAAAAGGGGCTCTTATCATTTGGTCGATTTTGAAGGGAATTCTTTGGCGGATCCTAGAAATGGGCTCTACCTCAAGAAGTATTACTCATAGAAAGGTCACTTCAGGTAACTTTTTGTAACATATGTATAGTCTTTGTACTTTTTCTTTTTTACATTTCTTTTAAAAAGTGTTATGGACGTGTCATTGATGTTATCTTTCGTCAATATGGTAGATGTCAAGAGAGTCTGAGGTGTTCGTTGGGTATGCGGACGGTGCTAGTCGACACACGCGGAGGCTTTCCTCCGCAGCTTGGGTAATCTTTACACCACAGGGTCAGTTGTTATCTTCCGAAGGTATATGCTTAGGTGACACCACAAATAATGTTGCCGAGTATAGTGTAGTTATTGAGTTTCTTCGTGACGCATTGTCATTGGGTATCTCTCATCTCCGAGTCTATCTAGACACTCAACTGGTTGTGTCGCAGCTAAACAGAATATACCGGGTTCATGATCCAACTTTACACCGACGATTCCTTAGGGTACATCTCTTAGAACGCAACTTTGATTATATTACATATTTTCATGTTCCTAGGAGATTCAACCAAATCATAGATACTCTAGCTAATCACATTTTAGATTGGCATCTTTCCCACATATAAAAAGATCATGGACATAAACATGTAAATACATTTTTTCACACATAATCCATAAGACACAAAAAGAGATAAAAACCATATATAAACATCATATAATCCTCAGAGTACATAGATGGGCGCAGCGCCTCAAAAGTGGGAACAGTAACGAGTCACAGGGCTTATGCTCTCAAAAAATATATACAAGGTGCTTGTGGCACATAAAGAGTCTAAATTCTATTCAGGGCCTATGGGCCCTGTTATAATCATCTACAGCATGGGCTAAACACCTAAACAATTGGACCCATGTCCGAGGTGCCCCCACAACATGAGTCTGCATAGATGGAGGCAGGTCCTCTATCTCTACCATCGGAACTATGCGAGTGAGCGCAATAAAGTTCCGCTCAATTCGCCTCAATAATCTCTCGGCCTCTCGTGATGGGAGGTTCCCTGCTACTACTGCTCCCCCAGCGGCGGTAGCTTCGGCTTCTGACCGTGGGCGACGCCTGTTTCGTGCATAGTCGGTAGGTCGCACGGGTCCCACATCTGCATGAAATACATGTTTACCCATCAAATACTCTGGCATACAAAAAAATGATATATATAACAAAAAGACATAAAAATTACATATGCAAGAAAAATAAAAAATATATATATTGACGGTCCATAAAAAAAAAATTCAAAAATCCACTTATGCATATAGGTTATGATATCGCCCCAACTTTTGCATCTCGTTGGCTTTTGCTTATGCTATAGGATCGATCCCACCCGGTTGTGACACGGAACTGTCATATCTTCTCTAGAAGTGTCGCAACTTGGTGGTAGAGCTTACCACAACATGGATGCCCTAGGTAGGTCCTGGTTTCATTATGGTGTCCATGCCGTTTTTAACAACATTGTAGGCTCGGGAGTCCATATAGTATTTCCTGAATACGAGTTTGAGCCTCATTTGCATGGGTCTTTTTCACTTTTTGCCTTACCCTCCAGACTCCCAAAACATAACGGGTCTCCTTTTAAGCCCTTTTCAGACCCTCTAAACATGAAAAGATTGTCGAGCGATCTTGTGACCTTTCACGCTCATTAAACTGAAATTTGAAGTCACGTCTATCCAACGGTAGTTTACCCCTTTTTTGGTCTGGATGGTCAACTATACGAACAAAGGAATACTCTATTGAATTCCGATTCTTTAGAAGAGTACTCTCAGGTATGATTTTATCCCTTTTTTGGGCCTGAGGGACTAAATTTACGAAAAAGAAACCCCCCGGAGTCCATAGTTAAGCTCTTTTCAGACTCCCTAAAATTGAAAAGATCGTCGAGTGATCTTATTCTTTCACACTCGTTAAAATGGTCCAGAAGAATATTCATGATGGAGTCCATAGTTAATCTTTTTTCAGACTCCTTAAAAGTGAAAAAATAGCCGAGTGATCTTGTCCTTTTCACACTCGTTAAAATGGTTTTGAATTGACGTCTAATCGGTGCTAGTTTATCCCTCTTTCGAACCGACTAGACTATTGTTGAAAAAGGTACCCCAATTGAGTCTCCTTTTATTCTTTTTCAGACTTTCTAAATATGAAAAACCACCAAGCTTCCCTTCTCTAGGCTCGTTAAACTTACATCGAAGGATGTTACCATTGTGTGTTCTATCAACCGCATTTGCATACCTTACTCATTAGCCTTGTAACAGTTTGCTTTTGTGTCTTAACACCTTTGGCCGCTGGAGGATTTTTCCCGAGTAT
Source organism: Picea engelmannii (assembly GCA_009831015.1). NCBI lineage: Eukaryota > Viridiplantae > Streptophyta > Pinopsida > Pinales > Pinaceae > Picea > Picea engelmannii. Next base: position 14,661 of record ML819845.1, on the reverse strand, counting down.
AATTTCACCAGAATATCAGTCTTGTCCTTGTTCCTTGAGCTTGTATGTTTGTAGTACTCGTTCCTCCATTGTAATGTAATATTCCTTTTCAAAAATGATCAAAAAAAGAACAAAAAAATCAAATATACCCCAAAAAGAGGATGGGAAAAGTATTTTCTTTATTGGCATCATAATGAGTCGCCCTTGGATAAAACACATATGTCTGTTTGATTATCAGACTATGGGATGTCGTATGACCTTAGGAATTGTTTCTCGCTATATAGAGTTGTGTCCTCCACCGTTTGGTTACTCTTCCAAACATATGGAGAGTTTGCGTCGCCTCCTGCTTCGTAGACTTATGATTAACAGATGTGTTGCCTGAGTCTTATCACTTGTCATGCTATTGTCCAAGGGAAGTTTGTCACTAAGCTTGAGTCGGCCCCTCTGCAATATGTCTCTTGTCCGCATACCCGACCATCCTGAATGTCCAATCAAGTCCTTGTTCGAAATCACTGAAGCCTTCAGTCCGATCATCAAGATTATCAAGTCCATAACTGACGAGCCATCGAAGACCTCTAAGTAGTGCAGTTGTACACTCATATTACACTCTTACCCAAGTTTTAGAATATTTTGAAGTTGTTTCTCGAGCTCTGAAGTACAGCCATCAGGCCGAATCAACTTCTGGAGGATGGATACTCTATATGTACATCTTTCTGATTTCGAGATGCAGCTCCGCTATGTATTGTTCGTGGCTACTCTTTATAGTTATTTGACATGGATCTACAGTGTATTTGATTGGTATCCATGGTTATATTTTATTCCGAGCATGGGTATCCCCGCCTCGGTGAGACATTTGTTATTTTGTAGACGACACCTCCTGGTTCTTGATCCTTGGGCTCACTCATTCAACACATCAGTATAGATTAGTAAAAGATTGGTAATGTATTTCGGCCATCAGATGCTCTTCTGACCTCACACATTAGGGGGCATCTGTTATAACCCTAAATTTCACCACACATGCTTACCTGGCAGTAGGCCAACTCATATCCCTTCCTTGCCAAAACTATACTGAACAAACTCTTGAAAATCCTCTTGGGTCAAGGTACACGCACCCTAACCCACTACTGCACGCGTGTGAACGTTGGCAGGCCTACTACAACCCACGTTTACCTAACAAAACAAAAAAATAGGAAATCTGTCGACGAGACAAAAAGATATGGGTCAGTTAACTGAAACTCCCGGTCATGCATGGCCGAGGGTTCGTCCAAAACCCTAGCTCCTTCTAGCCTATAAAAGAAGGGGTAGGGGTACCATTTGAAGGAGGAAAAATTATAGCGAAGAAAATCTGCCCATTTGTCGAATCCATTGTCCCAACCCTTTAGCCTTTCCTCAAGTTTAAGGAGAATTAACGCAAAGCAGTTGGAGGACAAAAGAAGAGGAGGAGCCCAGAATCAGGATCAATGAGCGGTGGCCGGTCTCGACTTTAATTGTAAGTTGATTCATTTTGAAGATAATAAAAAAATACTTTTCCCGTCCCAATGCATGAGTTATATGTGGTTTGTGTAATTTATGCTTAATTTCTAACCCTCAAGTAGAAAATTAGCATGCATGCGTAGTTGTTTGTTTTGATTGCAGGAATACTTTGGAAGGAGTAGCGCAAGCAAGCAGTCAAAAGCGCAATGGAGGATCTACACCAAACATTCGTAAAAAGGTTAGTAGTTCCTTTCCATGCATGTATCGTGAAAGAGGGGTTTAATTTTTGGGTGGTAGGTTAAAAAGTCATTTCTTTACGGTCAAAATATGCATGCAAGTCTGACCCTAGTTTGCTAGTCCATAGGGTATTTTTCCCAATGTTGGTTGTGGAGCCTGATTATCTTCCTGATTCAGAGGTCCTTGCTTTCAACCGTGTTTATACCCCATGAAGTATTTACACCCAAGAATTATGTACACTCTTCCACGCGGGGGAGTGCAGAGGGGGGGTACCCCCTCTGCGGGGTCCGAGGGGCCTATCCCCCCGGATGGGGGGTCTGGGGGAAAGCGGGCCCCCAGCGGGGGTTCGGGGGCGAAGCCTCCGAAGGAAAAATTGCCTTATAAAAGTATATTGTAATTTCATTGTAAATCTGGACCGTTCATTATAAGGTCGCAGATCTAACGGTAGAGATTATGTTAGGTTTTTTTGCCCTAGAAGGCAGCCCTCTTTTATGAGGGAAATGTATTGCGGGTATGGTTGATGCTAAATATTGTATTCTGAAAGAGGAGACTGTGAGAGAAAGAAGAGGAATTTACAACGGGTTTTGCTGTAGGTTGTATCCCTTCATTTGTTGGATAATAATAAAGGAAGGAACTGGCAATTTCTCTGGTGGACGTAGCCCACACTGGGTGAACCATGTAAATCTGTGTCTTTCTTGTATTGTGTGTCTTCTGTGTTTTGTTTCTGCATTTGTTTTATTTTATTGCTCCGTGGTCCTGTTTTTCTAACAACTGGTATCATAGCGTAAGGTAACTCGCAGGAAAAGAGAGTTCCTAGTTCAAGTGGGAGAAATGTCGGAAGATGGAAAGTTTAGGGTCGAGAAATTTAATGGCCAAAACTACCAGTTATGGAAGATGCAGATGGGAGACTATTTATATCAGAAGGATCTATTCCTACCATTGAGCGGAGTAGCAAAGAAGTCGGTGGCCATGAAGGACGAAGAATGGGAGATTCTTGATAGAAAGGCTCTAGGAACGATACGGCTGAGCCTGAAAACGTCAGTGGCTTTCAATATTTCAAAAGAAAAGACAACGAAGGGTTTGATGGACGCGTTGGCCAAATTGTATGAAAAGCCCTCGACGTCGAATAAGGTATTTATAATGAAGATATTGTTTAATATGAAGATGTCAGAAGGTGGGTCTGTTGCAGATCATTTAAATGAATTTAATACGGTTACTAATCAACTAAGTTTAGTAAAAGTGGACTTTGATGATGAGGTTAGGGCTCTTCTAATCTTGTGCTCATTGCCAGAAAGCTGGAATGGCTTGGTCATGGTTGTAGGTAACTCTGTCTCTGGTTCAAATACTTTAAAATTTGATGATGTTGTTGGTGTTATCCTTAGTGAGGAAATGCGACAGAAAAGCACAGGTGAGACATCAGGAAATGCGTTGAACATGGAGAACAGGGGAAGACAAAAGGATAGAGGAAAGGGCTCAGGAAACCGCAGAAATTCTAGGAAGGGAAGATCCAAATCCAGACATGGAAAGATAGAGTGATGGAATTGTGGGAAGAAAGGACATCTGAAGAAAGACTGCAGAGCTCCAAAGAAACAAAGAGATGGACATCATGAGAGAAATCAAGAAGCAAATGTAACAGGTGATGTGTTACAGGATGCTTTGATTCTTTCTGTAGATAATATTTTTGAGTCTTGGGTAGTAGATTCAGGAGCTTCATTTCATGCCACACCCCATAGGAAACATTTTCTAGATTATGTTCAAGGTGATTTTGGACAGGTTCATTTGGGTGATAATAA
>ML819844.1:239748-265836 GCA_009831015.1 Picea engelmannii | reverse complement strand
GTTGACAAATCCATGATTATTTCCATATCTTCTATTTACACCATTCATGTTTCTTGCGTATGTGTTCCTTTCATTGATTCTGCAATTAATTGCCTTATGTCCAAAAATTTTGCAAGTATAACAATGACCAAGAAATAAATTTTTATACCTTGGATTAAGTCAGATTCTTTGTGATGTAGTCCATCTGGGTTCATGATCTATTCTTCTATAGTTTCCTTCATACTGATTGAAGCTTCTTTGATTCCTGAAGGTAGGAGGTCTTCTTGTATATTCATCTCTTTTGTAATCATTCTTTCTTTCTGGTATCCTGGTCCACTTCTCATCAACTGTTTGTGTAGCTCTTTCTTCAACCTTCTTGTTGGTATTTGCATCTTCTTTGTATGAAGTTTCACCCATGCATCCAAGATGTGTTAAGTCTATTGGCACTTGAGAGTTTCTTAAGCTCTTCTTTAATGAGACAACTTCTTATTCAAGTTTCTCACAATCTTCTTCATCATTTGGACATTCCTTACTTCTCCTATTCTTCTTTCTTCTTCGAGTAGAGTTTTTAAGGAAATGGTTTCTTTTCTTAGTTTCTCAAAGTCTTCTAATTGTTTCTTCAATATTACAACTGTCTTTTCACAACTACCTAATTCACTTCTTAGTTTTCTTTGCGTGTTTTTGAGCTTGCTATTTTCAATCTCAACATGCTTCATTTTTTTAAGATTCTCATCCTCTTGTTGAATAATTTTTTCTTCATGATTTTATTCTTCTTCATTGGAATTTTCTTCTTTAGTGTCATTTCTTTCAATCCTTGGACGAGGACATTCAAATTCAACATGACCTACTCCTTCACAATTAAAGCAAAGTAACTGATCTCTATTTTCTTCTTTGAAATCTGAGATGTTGTAATTTGCTTCAACTTCTTCTTCTTCTTCTTCTTCTTCTGCGTCTTCCCTTACATAAAGGTCTTGTAGCTTGTCCCAAAGCTCTTTTTATGATGCACATGATCCCACCTTGGATTTCACTGCTGTCAATCCATCCAGGATGGTATCTATTGCCAATTTTTTGTTCATTTTTGCTTCCTTCTGAGCTGCAGTCTTTGGTTTCTTCAAAGCATTGTATCCTGAAGCAACTAAGAAACAAACATCTGCCCCAGGAGATTTCAAGTAAGTTTCCATTCTATTACTCTAGTATTCAAAATTGTTTCCATCAAGTGGTGGAATTCCATTTGGAATTTTGTCTTCCATTTCTTCTTAGGATCTTCCTTTAAGTGGTTAAACTGTACTGAAGGTAACCCACTCTAATACCAATTGTTGATACTGAGAGGGGGGTGAATCAGTATCAAGTACAATTTAAAACCTTTTTCAACTTATACTTAAATCATTCAATTATATCCAATGAGAAATGAACAATAGTATAACATTTACACCAATACACCACAGTACACCATGCACAATATATGAGAAATAATCAATAGTTATTGTTCAAGGGAAGTAATGACTTCCAAATGTAAAGGGAGGGATAAACCTCCAAGAGGAAGATACAATCCTCCAGTATCAAGAGAGAGTTGAACTCTCCATCCTTTTCCCTTCCTTCCACCCAAGAGTATATGAGAGATAATAAAACTTTACATTAAATCATCACCATCAACCAATCATCACATAGAACTTGATAATGCTTCCTGTGACTTCTTCAATTTATGCAATTCTTGAATTCTTGGAATACTCTGATCCTATAGATAATATTACTCAATGTATTCTCTGAAACTCCTCCAAGTTTCACTCCTTGAATCCTCCCCAAAAATAAGTTATAGAAAGAATGGTAGACTTTATTCAACTCTGGTCTATTCAGGAGACAGAACTCTGGCCACGCTCAATATTTAACATCCAATTCTGAAACTCGCACACAAGAAACTACATTCCATACTATTTCCAATTAAATTTGTCCCACGCAATTTGGATTCTCGATGAATAAGTTATGATTGTTTTATCCGGAACACCTGTTTATTGACTAGCTTTAGGACTAGTCACAAACCCTATCTTCCACAGAATGTATCTCCATAATTATAGAGAATAAAGAGATGAAATTTTTACCAGAGGTACCTTGATATGTCTTATCAATACCATAGCGATTTCATCATTTGAATCTTTCTAGAAAAAAAGTTATAGCAAAAATGGTAAGATGACCTGAAAATAACATACCTTAGAACACATCACCAAAATACTTCATCCTTCCTTGAAATCTGGCCTTTTTTACTTCTTCTTTCCTATGAAATTAGGCTTGTATCAAATGAATGTATAATGATGTTTATTTATACCATTTATGTCACTTCCTTTTAACATTAGGGCCGACCTGACACTTTCTTATTTTGTATTTCTTTTCTTTAATTATCTTCAGAGCCTACATGTACTTCCTTCTTCAATTCACTTTGTCATCTTTAAAAATTCATTTCTCCTCAACCATGAGGATCCATGTGATGTGCCACATACCACTGGAAATAACATGATGTATACTATCCATTCATGGGTGTTGTATATGCATGTGCTTTTTCCTTCATCTCCAAATACCTTTATCAATCTTGTGATCCAAAACCCATGACTAGGGTTGACATCAATGACAACAACCAATCTTCCAACACATTTCTACCCACTCTGAAATTTCATAGAATATGCTCTTTCTCAACCACCAAATTTTATCTACCACTTGATCCATTTAAGATACAATTGCTTCTGACCATCAATGACACATTTGTAGAATTGAAGATTCTCAACTATCCTAAAAAATAGTGTCGATATTGAATCACTCTATGAATATACTTCCATATGTGAAAATACAACGAACTATATATTTCAACAGTTGTATAGAAAAATAGTCTAGATACTGAATGTATCCAACAGTTAATCATACAGCTTGACCTTTTCTTCACGTACACACAAACACACAAAGATAACCTGTAACCGTTGTTCTTGGAGCACTGAAGGACAACAATAAACATCAACTTGTAAAAGACTGTAGACATAATTAAATGACCAATATGTTCTTGTGGCACCAAATAACTCAAGAAATACGAGCCTGAATTATGTCACTTTGTTCTATAATCAGTTCTTTATACTATAATTTTACAAACACACATGTTAAATATAACATACATAACCAATAGCTATATTCTAGAAAAGTATGAGACTCTTTCCTTGCCGATCACTCTGTCTAGCTCTTCTTGTTCTTTCTCTTGAACTCAGGGATTGCAAACAAAATCAGCCATGGCCCATTCCACACTTAAAAGAAGCCCACTTTTCTTTCCACCGGTGTGTCTCATCTACGATATGAAATGACATGCGATAAGGACCACTATTTGGAATATCTTTTGCTACTTTCACTGTGAATTTGGCTGTAAGAAATTTCATTATTCATCTATGTCAACTCCTTCCCTTTCCAACAAAATCTAGTGGGAATAAATCGCTTCTCCCTCTGGCTTGACAAATCTAAACTGCATTAGATACCCATTCTACCCATGGTTGTTCTCTTTAAACAACTTGAACGATTCCACAATATGGTGGTAGCACTGTCTACCATGAGGATTGTAGAATTTAACACATAACAGAGAAATATGCCCGATATCCAATACACAACAAATTGAATCGAAAGAGAAATTGCGTCCTCAACAAGTGGAGATTTCCTTCCTTCTTTGGTGACTTTTCTAATGAATTTCTCATTGCAATCACCAGTGGATCTGAACACTGAGAGTCCGCCCAGCTAGATTTGATTTAGGAAGAATGATTGTAGTTCTTTTGGAGCACACAACACATAGAGAACCAATGATTCAAGCTTTAAGAGTAATCAATGGATCAAATAGATTTGCAATTGAACCCACAAGCTGAGTCTCTTCTGTCGGCAGACCTTAAACCCTTATTTTTCTGTAAAAGAATAAATGAAGACTTATTCAACTACGAGCGAGATGTCTAGAATTTTAGCAGGTGAAGGATGAACATAGACATTCGACCGAATTACTACAGCCACATGCTATTCCGGAGTCGAAATGGGAGGTCATTTTGTTGGACTTCATTGTTGGATTGTCGTTGACGACAAGGAGGCACGACTCGATATTCATGGTAGTTGAAACTCTGATGAAGAGTGCACATTTTATCCCTGTGTGTATGATGTATCAGGTGCCAAACATAGCTATAGTTTTTGTCTACGAGATTATGATATTGTATGGCGTTCTTAAGAGGATCATATCAGATCGAGGATCGATGTTTACAGGGTGATTTTGGACTAGTTTCCAAGAGGCCTTGGGAACCCAACTTAACTTTAGTACAACTTATCACCCTGAGACAGATGATATGACCAAAGGAACGAACCAAATTTTGGAATTTATGTTGCGTATGTATGTGTTGGACCAACAAAAATGTTGGGAAGATTTCTTGCCACTGGTAGAGTTGCGTACAACAAAAACTATCAAGGTATCGTTAAGATGACACTGTGTTTGTTTCTCTACGAGTGACCATGTTAGACATCATTGAGCTGGGATCAACTTGAGGGTAGGGTCCCGGTGGGACCATAAATGATCCAATAATGGAAGAACAAATGAAAATGATAAGACAAAGGATTAAAGTAGAACAATATTGGCAGAATAGTTATGATGATGCGCATTGCATTGACTACAACTTTGAAGTTGGCGACTGAGTTTTCTTGTGGGTGAAACCGCACTGGAGTTCGATTAAGTTCAGAAAGGGTGCTAAAATATCTCCTAGGTTTGTGGGGACTTTTGAAAATGTGGAAGGGAGGGGACCTGTGGCCTATCGACTGGCCTTGCCTCATTGTTGGAGGCATATGCACGATGTTTATCTTGTATTTTTTTTGCGACATTATGTTAGTGATCCTACACATGATATTGACATGAGTTCCTTGCGGTGTCGGACGAGGGTGCGCTCACAACATATGTTACAAATTATTTTGGTCACCTTAGTGATCAGCTGAAAACATGTGCTCATGTTCCCTGAAAATATTAAAAGAGACTTTCTCCACGAGAAAAGTGGTTTTCTTTTCCTCTTTCAAAAACTATAACAAGGAAGTTCGTCGCACCCTGCTGTATGCATGAGGTGCGATGATGCCTGATCGTCGCACTCTACACTAAAACTAGATTGCGACGTCATCGCAGGCTGCCTGTGCATAGGGTGCAACAATGCTTAAGCAAAGTAAAAGTTAAAATTCATGAATGTTCTAGAAGAATATATTCTAGAAGATGAGGTGGCCTCTGATTGGTTTGGATCTTACTCACTTCTCTGATTTAGTGGAATCATCCTAATCCCCTCATCCATCTCTCTTTCACCCTATATAAAGAGGGATCTCTTATGGAAAATGATAAGGTTTGCAAGGGCTTGCATATGAATGAAGAGTTCTACTACAAATTACACTTGAGATCTTTGCTTTAGTTCTCTAATTTAGATTGTGGATCTTCTTCATAAAATGCATTGGAACAAAGGTTTGTGTGTTGGAGAAAAGAGCCATTGAAAGGGACCTTGAAACATCAAGGCATGGGTTGTATTCTCCACTTTCCATTTAATATAATGTAGGAATATATTTCTTCCCTATAAAGGTGTTTTAACTTTTATTGCATAACTCCTTGATCTTATACATATAATTCATTGAAATATATATATCTTTGTTCTCTCTCTTTTTTGGTTTGCGCTTCTTAAACAGGTTCACCATAACGAAAACACAAATAAGGAGCTACAAGTATGAAAACAACACGTATCAAGCGTCATTTAATAGGTATGTCACTTGTACCTCTCTAAACTAGTTTATATGACAATGAAGTCTAAGGTGAAGTTTGTATTCTGTCTTGTTTTGTTCTAGCTTCCTGTGGAAGTTAGGGAGATCAGTTTGTGTCCACATTTACCGATTAGTCTAATAACAACAGAGCCAATCCACATTTTGGACCATCGCATTCGACAACTACGACGTCGAACAATCAATCTGGTCAAGGTCCAATGGGACAATTATAGTCTACACTCGGCTACCTGGGAGGACGCATATGATATGAACCAACTGTTTCCATTTTTGTTTGATAGTTAGACATTTAGATCTTGTCAAATTATTTATTTACTACATTTATATACTGTGAAATTTTGGGACGAAGTTTAAAACAAGAGGGGGTGTATCTAACATCCCGCTCTTGCGGGCACATATTATCGACATATTCTTTGAGGACACTTGTGTGCAGGTGATCTGGTTTTAGTATATGTATGTTTGTTCACTTATGTATTCTTATGATGATGTTGATGAATTATGATGTTATGTTATTGGATTTCTATGTATTGACATATGCTATTGATGAGTTTCTCCTGAGTGTTTAGGAAACTCGATAGATTGAGGATGCCGATGGCATCAATTGACCTCCTTGGACTCCATATTGAGTCAGGGAGTGGACTGTATTGGTTTGGGTATTTTAATTTATGCATATGTGACATATGATTAGGTATATTATGATGTTGTTTATGGATCATTGACAATGCTTCATTGATGGATACAGGATGGCGATTTATTGCTAATCAGACTCACATAAGGAGTAAAGGGGCCATGCACATCAACCAGATATTGAGGGAGAGGTGTGGCGACAACCTTTCTATAGCCTACTATCACTCCTGTCATGGCTCGAATTGTAGGTTAACGATTACCTAGTTTGAGAGATCCACGATACCGTGAGGTCAGACTGAGACAATCGCTTACAAAGATTGTAAGAGGTGCACAATAAGGTAGGGGCCTTATTCCTTAGAGATCCTTAGTCTTTCAGAAGGTCGTCTGAATGGGGTATTGACCCCAATGGTTGGACAACTACCAAAACCAGTCAAAGACGAGTGGCACCCTTGGAGCATGTAGTGCGTTTTGAAGGGCACGTCACGTAATTAAAATTTGAATCAAAGGCAAGTGGCACCCTTGGAACACGTAGTACGTTTTGAAGGGCACGTCACGTAATTAACATTTGAATCAAATGCGAGTGGCACCCTTGGAGCACAAATTGTGTCTTGGAGGGCACGTCGCGGTATAAAATGAAATTTGAGTCAATGAACCTAGGTGCCTAGAAAACAATAATTTGTTTTGACATTGTCGGAATTAGAATAATTATTAAAGGGGTAATAATTATTAATTATAAAATTTCCTTAAAAATTCTAAGCCTAGTTTAAAAATTTGAGCCTAAGTCTAAAGTGGGTAAAAAGAAACAAATTAAATTATAGATTTAATAAATGGTGGGGGATGAAGAAAAATCAAGTTAGGAATTGAAAGAGTAAAAATTTATGTCTAAAGATTTAATTATATAAATATGTGCAAAAGAATACCAAATTGAAAACTAAGATTAGAAATGAAATAAATGTAAAAAGAATGTGGAAGCATACAAGGGTATTTAGTCTAGGCTAACTAAAGAACTTTCCTAAATTAAACACAACTAAGTTTTAGAATAAATGGACAACTAGGAGTGATTTTAAGAGCACTTTTAGGTTGGGTGAGAGAAATTGACATTTAATTAAATTAAATGGTGAATTTATTGTTGTAACTAAGGGAATGGGTGACAAGTGTACGGGGGGAGTAATTCTTACTTAATTAAAAAAAACAAATTAAATGTGCAAATGGAAAGTGGGCACTAAGAAAAATTCTATAAAAGAAATGGCTGAGAGGAGGAATGGATCATGACTGGTAAGAGTAAGGTTATGTTGTAGAAATTTTGATTGGTTTTTCTTGTGAGAGTTGGGATACCTAGCTCGGGAAGAAAGTGGTAACTCTACCTTGCGAGGCGAGTTCGGAGCTACAATTTTCTGGTTGTGGTTGTGCATGGACCCTTTGCGGCTTGGGGGGCTGAGAGGGAAGAAGAGTACCCCTAGCGTTGGCTTGGAGGTACCCGTGAAGTCTTCATGGTTAGCAAGGGAGAGGACGAAAGAATTGACATCGCAGGAGAACGCCTTCGATTTCTTCGCCATCAGTTATGGTATTTTAAATTTAGACTGGAATTTGTAATATTATTAATGGTCTGATTTGTTAGTAATTGCTGTCACAACACCCGGATTCTGATATCGAATTTTATAATTGGTCTTGATGGTTTTGTGTACGCAGGAAGGTGAAATTTATATGCTCGTTATTTCAATTCTTGCAAATGTATGATGGCTGCTAGAATAAATGTTGTACTGGAGGCGAATTTCTTGGTCGACGCAAATGATTCGATCATAATTTTAAATTATGTTTTGTTATTACTTTAACGGTTAATCTCGGGGGATGGTTTATGGTGCATGTCATTTGATCGTATGTTTTTTTGTAAATTCAGGGTGGGAAGAATCTGGGGGATCGAACGACCCATAACTCGATATATTCCTTACCAACCCTTCTAGATCAGATGCGTTACACACATTAAACCCTTCCGTGTACTCTTCCCTCCTCTCGACGTGGGTATTGGTTTGATTCTTGCGCTGTACCCTTTTTTTCTCTTGAATTGAAACTTACCTTATCAGCATAACCACTGTCAGACCAGTTAACAAACTGTAAATTACCGAGCGATGGTAAATCATGGTTCAGTTTGGAGGGTTTTACCACTGTAGGCACGCTTAGTAATTAAATCCCTTCCCTTTGGAAGATCGTTATATTATCAGAATTATTACGGAACCCATGCCTCGTCTCCTTGAACACCAGATTACGTTTTCCGAATCCAAACCTTTGAGCCCCTGACCTTGAAGTTACCTGCAAAATCCCAAGTGAACGCAGGGTGTTGTTGGGTGTTTAACCCCACACTAATTGCAGTCCGAGTCATGGGAGTAACTATGTGGTTATCCTAGAATTAAACCCAAGATTAAACTTGGATTGCGTTTTTCCTGGACTCTCCCTTGGTGCCTTGTGTAACCAACATGACATCGTGTTTGTAGATGTTCATGATAGACAACGATTGGTCTTGTACCCTCTATGTTTTAGGTTGGGAGGATGACAACGATATGAACAATTGTTTTCCCAGAGAATTGTATTTTTTTCCTGCGTTTTTTGTGAGAGCCTAAGCTCGGTGCCATCCTTCCTTTCTTAGCTAAATCATACTGTCATTCTCTGCGTTATTTACCTCATTTCCTGCGTTGATTTTACATCTCCTTTCTCAGCGTAATTCCTTGATTATGCTCAACGAAATTCGTTTTCATTGCCAACGATTTTCGGGATCTCTTTCCAGCAATTTTCGTGATCTTTTGCCACTCAATACTCAGCCTTTGCTTGTATTTTCTTTGTGTATTTACTTGCCCTTTAGTGCTCAACATTTTGCTGTCTTAACACCCAACGAATTAATGTCTTGACAGCCAACAATTTCACCTTTTACACTCAACGTTTTTATTTGTCCTTCTCTCTGCGTCTTTCCCATTTCTTTTTATCTTTGCGTGGCGGGAAACTACCTACTCGACGTTCGATTCCTTGCCCCTACTTATCCTCTTTTATCTCCGCATTGGGTGGCAAGAATACTTTCCCATAGCGTTTGTTTTTAGAGGATGTGACCTATACTTTAAAACTGTTTAGTTAATTGGTTAATGATAAATGCAAATTATTGTAGTAGCTGAGCTTGAATGATTCATTGGTCTTAGTTCAATATCCACAAAGATTTATTTTCGCTTTCCATTGATATTTCGCCTATCCTTAAGCTCTCAATTTTAGCTAAATGTTCCTCAATGTGCACTTCTCACCTTAAGGGTTAGGTTAATGAATTATCACACACTTTTATGATTTAGGACATTTTAACTGTACACCTTCCCTTTTTAATTATGGTTTAAAATGAAAAATATTTTAGTTGATCTCTAGAGTTATGGTTAACCATATTCGTAGTGCACCACCATATTAAAGTCAATTTTTAAGAGCTTCTCAATGGTGTGGTTGATGTCTTAAATGAATGAAGAAATTTATATAAGTTATATAGTATACCACAATGTCTAATAGACACACTTTGAACTACACTAAGACTAATTACATTCTCTTGCACAATGAAGAACCGATGGTATTGTGTTTAGTCTACTTGCACCATCGATTCATTGTGATGTATGATTGGTTGAATGATTGCTTACTTGCGCCATGGAATAAAACTAATTATTCTTATGCGCCCTGAATATAATAAAATTAGATTACTTTTTGGGCCTCAAACTTTAATTGATGACTATATGGCGCCAGTGTTAATGATGTTGATTAAATGATAAATGATTTTATTTCCCTTACACCTTGAATTGTATGCGATTATATTGTTTGCACATGAAATGAACTCGGTGATTAAATAGACTCTCTTGTGCCATTGAAGTAATGTTGATGTGTAAATGATTGAGTCATTAGACTCCTTGCACACACTGAAATTATAATGTAATGTATGATTGTTTAGACATTAGACTTCTTGCATGAAATGAAAATATGATGTAATGAATGATTGTTTAGGTGTTAGACTTCTTGCGCGAAATGAAATTTAATATGACAAATGATTGCGTTTATGTGATGAGAATCTTGCACCATGAATATCACTGATAATTTCTCTTGCACCTTTGAATTTAATGTTGATCCCTCTTGCGTCATGATTAAGTTGCTACATAATCTTGCGTCATGAAATTATGTCGATATCTGATTGATTTAGTAGCTAGTTTTCTCTTTCTCCATTAATTAAGTTGACAAGTGATTGTTTACTCTCACGCACAATGAATATTTAAATGTATATGAATGATTGTTAGAATTGATATCACGTGCGCCTTGAATTAAATGTTGATGTATAGTGGATAAAGATAATGATTACCCTTGTGCCATGATTAATTGATGATTAGGATTGATTAATCTAGTTGATGTTGGACTTTTTTGTTAGTGGGATGTAGACACCTCCTTATTCCTTAGAACAATTGTGAACCCTGAGACCTTAAATGGTCAAAATAAATTCGATCCTGGGCTTGAGCATTGATTATGTGTCTTGGAGGTCCTAACCTTGTAGGGTAGGTTGGGAGGGTAGTCATTTTAATAGTCATTATCTGGTTGATCATTGTTTATAAATTGTTTCAAGTTGATGGGGATGTGCTAAGCAATGACGCTATTTATGTTTATGTGTCACTATCCTTTTTGTTAATGTGTTGAATGCGTCGTTGTTGATTTCAATGATGAGTAGCTGGTAATGATTTTACTTATGATGCCGTTTATTTTGCGTTGCTATGATTTATATTATTGACGATAATTTCCCTATGCCTAAAAAAACATATTACCTATTATGCTTCGCTTTCATAGTCATAACGGAGGGGTCGTTACAAGGTTACCCATCCGAAGACTCCTTTGGCTCAAGCATGCTTAACTATTGAGTTTTCCTCATAATCAAGCCAATTAGCTTGTCTCTTTTTGATTTAAGCATTGAGAGGCGCTTGAGCTAGAGGATTATTGGAATGGGCAACCTCCCGAGAAGTCCATCAATCACCACTTATGGGGATTGCACTCGGTAACCATGACTTCCCAGGAGGTCACTTATCCCAAAACTCTTCTTCTCAAGCATGCTTAACTATGGAGTTTTCCCCACAATCAAGCGAGTTAGATTGACTCTTTTTTATAAGCATTGAGGGGCACACATGAGCTAGATGATTCTTTGGATGGGTGACCTCTCGAGAAGGCTTGGTTATTGGGTGCAAGCCTCGAAAGTGATGATTGATGCTAGTTTCAATCCCACTTCTTCACAATTGTGAGCCAATTACCTTAACTATTTTTTATTTAATAATTGAGGGGCGCTTGAGCTAAAATAGTCTTGGGATGAGTGACTTGGTGCAAGCCCTGGAAGTGATGATTGATGCTAGTTTCAATCCTACTTCTTCACCACTGTGAGCATCCCCCGATGAAATGAGTGATAAGTGGACTACTCAAAATCATGACTTACACTAAGCAGATAATTCCAAAAATCATATATCATATGTTGAACCAAGGAAGCCCCTCAATGCTTAAGTAAGATAACCAACCAATGGTTAGTTTTTTTCTAATATGTTTTAATAACAATTTTGTTATTTAATCTTTATTGTGTTTTATTAGCGATTTGGTTATTTAATCTTTATTAAAATTTATTAGTATATGTGTTTAAAGTTGAAATTTATTGTTATACTAGTGGAAATCTTACATTAATCTGAGCATATAAATATATTCTATGGTCTTAAAAACTCAATCGATACATTAAGTTTCGATAAATAAAAACATTTTTTTTTCAAATTTCAAATTTTACTTTCACTTAGTTATTTTGATTGAATTAAAAAAGACAAATTCCCGGGATTATCTCACTTCTTTTAAATATGCATCATATGTATCATGGGCTTTCTTGAGGAAGAGAGCATAAACCTTGGATTTATGCATTTAGAAAAATTAAAAAATCTCAATATCTACCCTTACACATTTTTGTTAGAAAGTGTAATAAACATTGAATTATATTTAAGTTTTTTCATTTCACGATGTTATAAAGACTTTTCCAATTATAATTTTTTTAGCTTAGATTATTTATAAATGCCTAGTCTAAAGAACATTTAAGTGAAGGTAATCTCGCTTATATTAATGGGGACATCCAAATTTAATAGCGTTCTCATAAGTGTGCTAATTACACGTTTTCTATGATTTTGATGGAATATAAATGCTTTATGAACAAGTTAATTAAAAACAATTATACACTATGTGCTATTAGTTTGGAGAGGTGGAAAATGAGGTAGATTTGCTTATATCAACTACTTTTATAATATGAAAAAAATGAATTAAATATATTAACATAAATTATTTTTAAATGATTTTCTAAATATAAATACTTTTATTATCTTTATTAATACTTAATAATTCCATATTAAAAGGTATCTATACTAATTAGATTTCAACTCTAACTAAAATACTAAAAAACAAGAACTTCAAAACTACATAAGTATTGAGATACAAGGCCATAAGTTTGAGTTGCTTGTTAAAATTAAAATATGTAATCATTATCTCCCTTTAAATTTTAAATCAATTGCCAAACAACGATTTCAACATTTTGTCCATAAACAAATCTTAAACCCTAATTTAAGTTGAAATTTTAAATTTTCTAGTTACACAATTACAATTACTTAATCCAATAGCAACTGTAGTAGGATCACTGAAAGATAAACAATAAAAAATACAATAGAACACAAAGATTATCCTGGGAAACCCTCATGGGGAAGAAAACCTGTAGCGCACCCTTTTTTTGGCTACCAAGGTTTAACCGCTATTAAGAGAAGGTTATAACACCACTCTATACATAACTCATTTAAGCACAGAGTAAAACATATTATTTACTGCTATAATTAACAATCCATAGCATTCCATATTAATTCGTATACACAACGGAAATCATGATAACATAAATAGTAGAGTCATGCAAAACGTGATAAAACATAATCAGATACTTATATTTTAACAATGGTAGAATCCACCAACCAAGTGCAGGCCTTCCACAAACCTCCCAGCCTTAGACCGCACTGCTCATCAGCTCAGCAATGGGTCACCCCTGAGCTGGGACTAAGCTCCACCCCAAGGCAAGGAAATCTAGGCTAGGCTGAGGTTACAGGGAAAACCACAAATAAAATCTGGAAGGATTCTTCCCAGGATGCCATCTTACGCCCACTACTATCAGACTCTCATTCCCCACATGCCTGTTCTGCCCGGGAGTATACACCTTCACAAGCACAGTCCATCATTGCTAACCTCCCTCTTTGGGTCTCGGCAACATGCCAGATCAGGAAGTCTCAGAGCCTGAAGCTGGTGCTGGACACTCTCTAGAAGAAACCTCTTCCAACAACATCCACCTCCCTCACCTAGAGAGAGATCACACACAGGCTCAATCACAACTCGTGATGACCATCAAGCCATGCACAGTCCAGCTCTACGTGGTTACCATAGCCAACTGAAAATAAAAACACGGCCTCCCAAACAGGCTCAACAATGGCTCGAGGCCTCACAGTGATGGTTCACAGGAATGCGTGATGAGTAACTCCTGTAGGGGTCGACACAGAATCCACGACTGAGAACAAATGGTGAGACCGACTCTTCAGAAAAACACAGGCTTTCCCACTGGTTCAACAATGGCGGAATGGTTCAGGGTCTCAGCTTCGGAACATAGCCTCCACGCATAGGTTCGATCAGTCGGACAGAGGATGTGCACGGACTATCAAAGACAATACGGGTTCAC
The DNA here is from genome assembly GCA_009831015.1 of Picea engelmannii. NCBI lineage: Eukaryota > Viridiplantae > Streptophyta > Pinopsida > Pinales > Pinaceae > Picea > Picea engelmannii. The sequence goes on along the minus strand of ML819844.1, from coordinate 251,666 downwards.
GACTCTCAGAACGCACGCGGTATTCTTGCAGAGGTTGGGTTGGTCGTACTGTTCAGTGTTCTCTACACGCTCAGGTAGTCGGGTGGAATGGAGGAGGAACCCTTCTCACGACTCACCCTGGCCGTTTTATTCGCATGCGTCAGGGTTGACACATGTCACCCATGAAACTGCATGCATTCCACCAGCACGCGTCTCCCTTGCATGTACTCCCCTTGCCAAAAACTTAGGATAAAACATAAAATGCACATGTCTTTTGGGATAATATTAAAATATTATTCCCAGGCTTAAGCCCCCTAGGCTTAGCCCCTAGGCTCAACACTTAGCCCCTTTTCCCACCTTCAGCCCCTAATTCCTTGCCCACCTTATGGATGCTTAGTCCCCCTTCACTCATTCATCATGGTCGGTCTACACATGGCAGTGTTTATGTTTTATTAATTGTTTTGCATGATTACATATACAATAGCAGGCTCCAGGCCTTCAACACTTAGGCTCCTTGGCCTAACAACACATAAGCCTCCAGCTTATAAGAACTCAACTCACCAGCCTATAAATCATAACTACAATTCCTTTCAGAACATGGTTTACTACGGGGCTCGACCTTGGGGACACTACAAAACCTAACAACCAAAATCCTCAATATAGATTCCTTCAACCAGTACAATGATGCGCTATAGCTCTCCAAGAAAGACCAAGACCAAAAAACCAAAAGAACCAGTCTCCAAGACTTGTTCCTTGGACCTTCTTATGCGCTCCAAGATGCACAAGAGAAGTGTGTGAGTGTGTGTCCAAATGAGAGGAACCTATCCTCTATTTATACACAACAATGTTTCTTGACCTAACTAACCCATAATAAGTAAAATACTAATAATATAATAATTTCTGTTGAGCGAACTTGTACAATATAATTATAATAAACTTTTAAAGGTTTGACTAAAAAAAATATAAAAGAATATCTTCTATAGTTACACCAAAAATAGTAACACTCTCTCTTAACTAGGAAGGTATTCTTTCCAGACATAGACTCCAAGTCTGATACCACACGAGCTCACATCCATTGACTGTTGAACATACAAATCTATACATCCTCGGATATCCATAGTGCAACATGACTTCACCCCATGCAACCAAGGTCTGTGGGTGGATCTCAATAGCTACAACATGTACCAAGGACATCCACTCCATGCGATGCATCAATACCTGATCATGTGCACTCATGTCTCAATGCCAACTCTTTTTCATGCTTGATGAGACCCACCAGACTCAGTGCCAACCCTTTTTCATGCTGGATGAGATTTTTCCATACTCAGTTCCAACCCTTTTTTATGCTAGATGAGTTCCACATGTCACTCCATCTGAATAGGGACCACACCAAGATTGTCCTTAAAGTACTCAAAATTCATCCTTAACAACGATTTGGTGAACACATCTACAATCTGATCCTTAGTAGTCACGAAATGGAGCCTCACTGCTCCCCTCTATACCATATCCCTGATATAGTAGTATTTGATATCCATATGCTTCGACCTGTCATGGAACAGTGGGTTCTCTGACAACTTCATGCAACTCTGGTTGTCACACCAAATGCAGGTCGCCTCCAATCCGAGACCAGATAACCCAGACAACAACTTTCGAAGCCATACTTCTTCTCTGCTTGCTGCACATGCTGCCACATACTCAGCTTCAGCCATACCGAGTGCCACACATGATTTCTTTATGCTTCTCCACGAGACCATACTGGAGCCAAGACTGAAACAATATCCAGAAGTGCTCTTCCGGTCATGAATACTACTGACCCAATCCGAATTTGAGTATCCATACAATCCAAAATCATGGTCATATCTATACCAGAGACCATGATATAGAGTAACCTTGAGGTACCTCAACACATGTTTTGCTGCAACCAAGTGAACCTGTCTGGGCTGCTTCAAATGCTAACTCAGGGTGTTCACAACAAAACATATATCCGGTCTTGTGTTAGTCAAATAAATCAACGTGCCTACTATCTACCTGTATAAGGTAGAATCGACAATCTCTGAAGTTGTATCCTGCAACAACTTAATATTTAATACCATTGAGATAACCATGGCCTTAAAGTCCAACATATCAAACCTCTTCAAGATTTCCATAGCATACTTTCCTTGATTTAGGAAAATCCCATCTGATCTCTGCCAAACGTCTAGTCCCAAGAAGTAGTGAATCATTCCTAAATATTTCATCTTGAATTCTGCAACCAATTTTATCTTAAATTTAGTGATGAGATTTTCTACACCTGTTAGAAACAGGTCATCTACATACAACAATAGAATCATCAATTCACCATCCTCAACCTTAAAGTAAAGGTTAGGATCTACACTTCTCTTGATAAAACCCAACCTCATCAGAAAATTGTCAATCCTACCATACCAAGCTCTGGGTGCTTGCTTCAATCCATATAAATCCTTCTTTAATCTGCACACATGAGTCTCCCTATCATGTGTCATGAATCCAAGTGGTTGCTCAACATAAACTTCCTCTTTTATTTCACCGTTCAAGAAGGCTTTCTTTACATCCATCTGGTCCACCTTCCATTTCATCATAGCGACCAATGAAAGTATAGTCCTGATCGAAGTATCTCTTGCTATAGGAGAAAGAGTTTCTTCATAGTCAATTCTTTCCTTCTGAGAGAAACCATGGGCCAAACATCTTGCCTTATATTTTTCAATACTACCATCAATTGTGTGTTTTGTCTTGTAGATCCATTTCGAACTCACCACAAATTTTTCCTTTGGTCTAGGAACCACATCCCAGACATCATTTTTCATAATGGATTGGTATTCCTCTTCCATGACATCTTTCCATACTTGATTTTATGTAGCCTCTTCATAATTGGAAGCTTCTGCATCCATTATGTCACACACGCATGCCACATAGCTGGAATACGACTTCAACTTCTTATTTTCCATGAAATATTTCTCTGGGGCACCAATTCTTTCTACATCTCTGAAAAGCTCTTGTGCCCAAGATGGTCTTCTCTTGTGAGAAGGTATCTCGATTGGTTTCTAAGGTTCTACCATGTCATGATCCTCTGGAATGGCTTCCTCTGGTTCAACTGCGTCTGAAACTTTAGGAAATTCATTCTCTTCTTCATGTGCCTCTTCTGCAGGGATCTGTTTAGATTAACTGAAAGTTGCATTCTCATCGAAGGTTACATCTCGGTTGATCTCCACTTTCTGGTGACTGAGAATGTATGTACTGTAATCCTTCGATGTGTCATTGTAATAAAAAAATATGCCCTTCCATCAGGAAGGGTCGAACTTTGTACTCTTTTCCTTGGGGACGTGAACAAATACAGGGCAACAAAATATTCTGAAATGGCTGACTTATGACCTCTGTCCTGAAAACATTTCCTTGAGTGTCTTGTTTTCAAGCACTTGTGGGGACTTTTATTCTGCATGTACAATTCCATTTTCGCTGCTTCTTCCCACAGATGCATAGGAAGATATTGATCATGGATCATGGCCTTTACTGCTTCCATGATTGTCCAATTCTTCCTTTCAACTATTCCATTCTGCTGAGTGTTACAGGGAGTAGAAAGATCTCTCTTACTCCAAAATTCCTTGCAATACTCCTTGAATTATTCTGAGGTGAATTCACCTCCATTGTCTGATCGCAAGGTCTTTATCTTCAACTCTGTCAAGTTTTCTACCAGAGCCTTGAACTCTTTGAATTTTCCAAAAACTTCATTCTTTTCTTTTAACAAATAAATCCAAGTTTTACATGAGTAATCATCAATGCAAGAAACATAATATACATACCCACTTAGTGAAGTTGCCGACATCAATCCACATACGTTTGAATGCACGATGTCCAAAACTCCTTTGGCTCTGCTATCGCTATTGAGAAAGGAACTCTTCACGTTCTTTCCTTGTGAACATCCTTTGCACAAACCATCTGGTTCTGTTTGGATTTATGGAATACCTATCACCATTTTTCTCACAACTGGAAGAACCTTGTAGTGTAGGTGAGAAAATATCCTATGTCGTAGTTCATTGGGATTCACAATATCATGAACCATTGCAGAGTTTGAATGTCTTTTTAATTTGTAGAGTCCTCCTCCTTCAACTCCAATCGCTACTGCATCATCAAGGGTCTTCCCTCTAGGCCACATAAGAACTTGACCATCAATAAATGATACTCTAAATCCTTTCTTGTCTAATGATGAAATCGAGAGAAGATTCTTTTTTAAACCTGGAACATAGAGAACTTCCTTCATCTTCATTGAATTTCTTGAGTTTAACTTGTAGGAAGCTTCTCCAACACCTTTGATTGGATAATGATAGTCATCGCCCAATTTCACCTTGTGAGGTGAATCTTTATGAATAAGTTTAGATAAGGAGTCTTCATAGCCTGTCATGTGTTTGGAAGCACCACTATCTATCAACCAAGTGTCACTTCCATGAGTAACAATAGATGTGAGGGATGAGATAATAACATAATCCTAATCACTTGATTCATCTTTCTTTGCAATATTCTTGGGAGGCTCATCATCTTCAACTGTGTGATCTTGATGCCTCTTACTTCCTTTCTTATTCTTAATTTCCATAATGAGGGAGAAATCCCTAACAAAGTGTCCCTATTCATGACAACAGTAACATATGATCTTTGAGTTGTCTCTTTGACCCATCTTAAACTTCTTAGGTAAACAATGCTCCTTCTTGTTCTTTCCTTTCCTGGTGTGGGCAGCTAGGGCTTGATCTTCATATACCATCTTTTCTTCTCTTGCAACTGTCCTAGATTTTTCCTGGTTAAAATCTTCCCAAAGCCTATTGAACTTGAGAAGCTTATTTATTGAACAAATTCCTTGGATGAATGCATCCCATGACCTTGGAAGGCTATTCAAGGTAGTAATCACCATCTCTTATCCTTCTACCGAGTCAACAATGGCTTCTATCTGCTCCTTGATTTGATTTACTCTTGAGAAGTAGGAGTGAATGGTTTTTGAGTTCTGCATTTTGACATTCTTCAAATAAGATCTCAGATTCATTCTTCGATTTATGTTGCTTCCCTCAGACAAACGAGTTAAGGTGTCCATCATTTTCTTTGGAGAAGATAACGATGATATATGATGGATAAGGTGGTCCTTAATGGAGTCTGCAATAATCCTTTTTTCTGTCACCATGCCCTTCTTATATTTTTCCTTAGATTCATCTCCTTTAGGTTCTTGAACCTATTCTATAATGAAATTATCCAGTTCATGTTCTTCAAGAAGGAGGGTTACTCTGTACTTCCAGGCCCTAAAGTTATCAACTCCATCTAGCTTCTCATCGATCTTTGTTACGATAGTCATCCAACCTTCTGATGGTATTGGTTTGTCTGACAACTGTATCTAGACTAAAAATGACTGCCTTTTAGGATTCTAGATCTGCAACTGGCTTCTATTCAGGCTTGCTCTGATACCAAGTTGAAATTTGAAATTTTCTAGTTACACAATTACAATTACTTAATACAATAGAAACTGTAATAGGATCACTAAAATATAGACAATCACAGATAAAATAGAACACAAAGATTATCCTGGGAAAACCTCATGGGGGAGAAAACCCAACAACCAAAATCCTCAATATAGATTCCTTCAACTAGTACAATGATGCACTATAGCTCTCTAAGAAAGACCAAGAACAAAACACCAAAAGAAACAGCCTCCAAGACAACCTCCAAGATGCACACGAAAAGTGTGTGTCCAAATGAGAGGAACCTATCCTCTATTTATACACAACATTGTCTCTTGAAGAGACACTACTCTTGACCTAACTAACCCATAATAAGTAAAATACCAATAATATAATAATTTCCGTTGATAACCTTTTAAAGGTTTGACTAATGAAATATACAAGAATATCTTCAGTAGTTACACCAAAAATTTATTGATTCAATCGACCTGAAATTGTTCAGTTAAAGACCCTAACCTCTGCTTTAATTCTACTCATCCATTTAGAAGAGGGAAATCGAAATTCAAAGCAGTGAATTATTCCTATTTTAGAATAATGGTCTTAGGAACTTTATAAAAATATTGCGCGAGTGTTATTATTTCCCTTAATCCCTGTATTATGCACTTTACAGAGAGTTGATGGCTTCACAATTCCTGGTTTTGTCGAACTGGTGGTGGTCAATCCCATTGTATTTTAAATATTATTAATTTCTTTGTGCTGGCCACAAACTATGACTATTGATACTTGCATGGTTACATGCTTATACATGCACAATTTTCTTCTAAAAGTCTTTCACACTTTCTATTTTTTTTTCAAGGATTTTGGAGGCTATATTGAGATACAACAACGATGAATGTAATGAAAAAAGGGGCTCCTAAAGGCAAATTAGTACCTATGGTTTCAACTGCTCTTTATTTCTCCTTGCAGATTCTGATGGAAGATGATATCAAAACCTAAAACATTTTTTTTTATTGTTGCTACTACAGGTATTCATCAAACATCTTTAGGAGCAAGCACACATATTTGAAATTGTATTGGAAGCAACGCTGTTATATATGAACACAATCTACACAAAATTCTATCTTTAGGAGCAAACACACATATTTGAAATTGTATTGGAAGCAACGCTGTTATATATGAACACAATCTACACAAAATTCTGTTAAGATGTATCTAATAAGATTTTTCTTGATCTAAAGGAAACTTTGATAAAGTGATAATGGCTGCCAAATTGACTGTTAGTGACACGATACCTCCTAATCCTGATTTTTCTTTTAGATTCTCATGATGCTAAGTTAATGCCAGTGGAAAAGAGAAAATATATGAATCAAGTACCCACCAAATATCACATACCCCTTAGGCATGTCCAGGAAATTAGGCTCCAATCTATGATTGTGTATAGTGGCCATCTTGCAAAACAATGAAATTATCTATGTAGGGGGTTGGACATTAGCGGAAGAGGGATTGCTGGAAATGCATTTAGAACAAAATCTCGGGTATATTCTAACGTTGAACACACCACTGTTTTCCAAATGCTCACTTTTAGAGGTGGTCTTCTAAGATTTGGAACCTTATCTTTTATAATTAGTTTTGTGAACTTGATTTGCTAGGTTACTTGGGCTGTGCTTATTGCATTGGAAGGAGGTCTTGGAAAATGGTATGAACCACAAACTTTGCCACCCTAAAAAATTGTTGATGATGTAATAATAGTAGCCATTGGTATATAGATCTGGGCATGGCTTGCTTGGGATATTTTATTAATATACAGTCTCTGAATAAGATGTTTATACCGTCTCTGTATTAGAATATAGTTGGTACTCCAAATGGTAGTAGGGATGTTTTTGGTCGTATCAATATTATTATTGATTCGATGTCGAACAAATAATTTATTGTTCCGTCATAATCCCATCTTCAAAAGTTAATTCTGCATAATAATCCCGGGGGTTAGATGGCTGAAGCGAAGATTATAATGTGAAATAATTAGCAAGGAATATGTAGTTAATGCTGTTCCTGTGCAAGAGCATCGACTTCCACATTCCAATTTGGACCTGATGGCTCCTCCTATTTATGTGAGAGTTTTGTCATATTATCAGAAGTACACCACTATATCACAAGCCTTCATTTCAGAGCGGGCCACCCATGATAGATTAAAAATTATGATTACACACTTTTGTTATTTAATCCAAACATTTGAACAAACATTTACAGTTTAAATTAAAAGCCTCAGGTCTTATCATAAAATCTCAATGCAGTGAAAATTTGAATGCATGGTTTATTTTTTCTTTTCAATGGCCGAATTAAAGGAGAGATGCTGAACAAACATTTGTAAGTTAAATTAGGGCCGAATTAAAGGAGAGAGGAATGAAATTTTTTTATAGTTTAAATCAAAAGGAAGGGTTGAATTAAAGAGGAGAGGTGGAACAAACATTTACCGGTTAAATTAAAAAGGCCCAGGCCATATTTTAAAATATCAATGCACTGAAAATATGAATACACTGAAAAAAAACACATCTATTCTAAATAAAACACATATCAACATATAAATAATAGATATGTTCGTACCTAAATCCCTGAATGGAATGAAAAATTTTCATTATTGGCAAACAACAATTCTTGATCAACCTGATCAACCTCCTCGCTCCTTTATTGATAGACAATAGTAATCTCAGCAAGCAACAATTCTGTCCTTTCTCCTAGCCTGATGTGTAGTAACATGCAGATCCAAATGCGATTGTAACTCACTTAGTCATATTACTAGCACAGCAGCTAAATATTAGCTGTTGGTGAACGTCGAAAGGTTGATAAATGAAACGAATCTTTAAAATAATATATTAAATTTTATTATTGATTAACAAATAAACGGTTCAGCTTTAATATTTTAATTTCTGCTAATCACTTACCTGGCAATCAGTTAGCTATCAAAGTAATTTTTAAATATGATTAGGTAAATGTAAAAAAGTAAACACATAAACGGATGTCTTTATAATAGCTAGGAAGTTAATGATTGAAATCACAGCCATTTATTTTGTGTGACTACTAAGAATATTCCAGCCATATTTAATCCTGTCCATAGAAAACTTATTAAGCACTAAACCTCTATTAAATCTGCCCATTGTCAATAGGTTTTACAGTGTAATCCCATGCCACGTCTTGAAAGAAAAAGTGAAAAGTTAAAGCTACTTATTTCCACTCCTCCCATGGTAGGTTGTTATATTAGGTTGTGAAATATAACTAGATGCTAGGTATAAGAAAAAGTAGAAAACATAATAGTAAAAAGATAGAATCATTTTTCTCCACATGCCAATTGATTTAAAAATGTAAAAAGTTAAAAGTTAGGTATTCTTGGTTGTATTTGTGTAAGTATACTTTGTGGAAATTGAAAACATGGCTTAGTAATTTATTAATCCTAAATAATAAATGTGAAAAAATAAACAGGTTAATGGATGCATTTATAAATGCTAGTAAATATCATTCATTTATTTGAGTGTAAGATGAAGAATATGCCAACATCTTTAATGGTTGGCCATAAGATTGAAATTTGTAATTAAAAGGTTGATTAAACCATCAATTCCCATAGGGGGATGTCTATCGACATAATTATTATCTATATATATACTCACCATATAAATAATATTTTTTTTTACATAAAACATAGCCATAGTTTAATTGTTCTACCTTTTCCAATGATATTTTCCGTTTAATTTTGCTCAAAATTAGGCGATAATTTATTGGATTTGCATATTTGAGTCGTTAATTTTGTATAATCCGAGTGCTCTAGGTGTTTTTCAGCACATTAAATTCATTTATGAATTCAAAAATACAATTTAAACAACATAAAATTGTGATTTTGTGCAGTTTTATGTAGACATATTCCGATGAAAAGGGAAAAAACGTAGGACAATTAGTCAAGGCCTAAAATATATACTAATAACACAAATAATATATATCTTTTTAAGATAAAACATACAATGACATCTCACTTTATGGTGAAAATACAACCCACTTTTGTCATAGTGTTATTTTTGATAAATATATCACATATAAAGCCACATCTCAAATTCTCTTATGTAAGAGTGCATATTGTTGGTGTGTTTGTTTAGATTGTATCTATTTATAAACACATGGCAACTGTGTGAGTTAATCTCACACTTCCTAGCTAATATTAGGTATTTGTTGGGCCTCCTCAATACTATAAATTAATGAGATTTCCTTGCAATTATTCATTCTATTAACACATATTAATAGATTATTTTATGTTAATATGCATATAATTCATGATCCGGGTTGATCCCCGAATCTCCACATGGTGTATACCTGTCCTGTTTTTTATTTTCCAGTTGTGTGATCATGTATCTATTGTAGATCGTGGTCGTGTGAATCTTGCTTTAGATTGATGACTGCCTTCTCGGTAACCTTGACCTCCCTGACGTACAGTTGGAGCCATTTAAAGAAATTTCGTGGACTCCCTGGATCTCTACAACTTCATTTCAAGTGCACACCTCTATTCTCTATGATATTACCGATCCATCCCACAAGCAAACTCAATTCCAGAGGATGCAATTTACAATCCAGATTCTGCCTCAAATTCTCCCTAGATTCGATAACCCTCTTCACCCTCGAATTTGACTCCCGTTCATAAGTAATAATCAGATTTTCAAAGTTTGGAAGTTAGAAGTTGTAGCCTGTAAGGTAGCTAGAGAGGTAGTGGGGGGCGGGCCCAGAGGGCCCATAGTGATAATAGTGGAGGCCATTCAAGGTGGACTAGGTCCACTATATTATTAAATAAGGCCTACTATGGTAGTTAGATATAATAAATGGGTAATTAGATATAATAAATGTAACAAAACTTCTTGGAAGGTTCTACTTCTAGAAGATTCCTCCTCTAGAATGTTCTTAAGTGATGGTAGTACTATATAAAGGGGTTCAAGCAATGTAATGGGATATGAAGAGAATTATTGTCTTGTGAGTTGTATCTCAATAGGAGGAGCCCCCCTCGAAGAGGCAAGTGAAAAGGAGAGGATCCTTTCCATAATAGAATCCATTGTATGGTGTTTCCCTACCTCAAGGGTTTTACCTATATTCTTGTGTTCATGTTATGGTGAATGGTTTATGGTTTATTCTTAGTCTTATTGAAGTATATTTGTAGATTTGATATATGCACTTAACAAGTGGTATCAGAGCACTTTCCTTGGCAGACATTGTGGGCAAATAGTTTTTATTTTTGCAGATTTATTTTTCGGAGAAGAAAAAATAGGGCCACGACATTCCAGAAATTTTAGGTATATTTTTGTGAAAATTTTGTAGAAAAAGGTTGTAGATCCGAGTTCCTCTCAGAAAAACACCCAAGTTGAAAAAACAATCGTCTGAAACAGAGTCCGGGAAGTCAAGATATTGTAGTTTTAAAATCTGCAAATTTTCAGGGTTTTTTCCGCAGACGGCGACACATTTTTATTTTATTTTATTTTATTTCTGTAGCATCCGGAGGTCGAATTTGCCCAAACAAATTATAGATTTGAGTTCCTCTCATAGTTTCACCCAATTTCCAAAAACAAATCAGCTGAAACAGAGTTCAAGAAGTGAAGTTATGAACATTTTAAATTCAACATTTTTTTAGGGTTTTTCCAGAAAAAACCGCGATTTTCTGCCGTAACTTATTGTTCTATTTTTGGGTTTTTTCATGATGGATGCGGGACCGAAGAGTTCATAGGGTGATCAAATGGATATTTCCTCTCAAACCCTCAAATAAATTCTACAAATTACTGAAGCATTCAAATCCCAATTGTATGACGCATTGGATACTAGATTACATGGCCTCACAAACTACCTCAATGATAGTTTTTGTATTATTCAAGATTCATTGGATAGCATGCAGGAGAGATTTCTTATCACGGACATCAGGGATGAATATAATCAATAAATATATTCTTGGTATGATTTGGAGGTCGATTGCAATGATTGGTATATGGATAGTTGTCATTTCTGGGATGACAACCACTTTCATATTTTATTTGATAACTCTAATCCACCTTCTGTAGAGAGTATCAATGTGACAAATCGGGAGCTAATGATTATTACCAGTGTCCATCCTGCATATTCTACAATGATATTATTCCTTCCAGATTCTGCTACGACCATTTTCCACTGTGGATGGATCTTCTTATTTGGATCCACATAACAGGTGTCAGTCTTTGGAGCATCATTTTCAGTTGGTTATTAGGTGCTGATATCTTCCATGTGGGGTTCACATGAGCAATTGGATATGGGACCCTGGTTTACAATGACGGTTGGACTACTTTAGCATGGTGGCTTCCATTTCTCAATGTGACCATGGTTCTGTAGTCTACTTCAACATTATGGTCCACACTTATCCATGGGACCTTGGTATATGATTGTACATCAAACATTGAGGACAATGCTTTCATAAGGGGGATGGAATGTAAGGTAGCTAGA
>ML819844.1:206009-239718 GCA_009831015.1 Picea engelmannii | reverse complement strand
GGTCCACTATATTATTAAATAAGACCCATTATGGTAGTTAGATATAATAAATGGGTAATTAGATATAATAAATGTAACACGACTTCTTAGAAGGTTCTACTTCTAGAAGATTCCTCCTCTATAATGTTCTTAGGTGATGGTAGTACTATATAAAGGGGTTCAAACAATGTAATGGGATATGAAGAGAGTTATTGTATTGTGATTTGTAGCTCAATAGGAGGAGCCCCCCTTGAAGAGGCAAGTGAACAGGAGAGGATCCCTTCCATAATAGGATCCATTGTATGGTGTTGCCCTACCTCGAGGGTTTTATCTATATTATTGTGTTCATGTTATGGTGAATGGTTTATGGTTTATTCTTGGTCTTATTGAAGTATATTTGCAGATATGATATAGGTTCTTAACATAGCCCTTTTTCCTCAAGTTTATCTAAACGATTTCAGAATTTTCTCGCATCTTTTACGGGAGAAAGGAAGAAACAAATTTTCGATTATGACCTGCTTTGATGACAATTTTGAAAGAATGTAACACAACCTATTTCAATAAATTAATCAACTTCTTCGTCTGTCGTTCCAACAAATGGTTATCCCATATTTACTCAGGACTTATTTTATGCCGAGCCACACAATGAATATCGATCTATCTAACAATGTTTATCCTATATTTACTTAGGATTTTTTTATTTATTTATGTCCACAACCATTGCACTAGAGACTTGTGTTCGAGTCCAACGATTCACTCCTCGAAGCCTTTGGTTGCTTCCTGTTACACACCAAATTGCTACACTTAACTACCTCACCCTAAGCATCACAAGTGTCATAAAAGTGTCATATACACCTTGCTAAGTGTTGCATACACCTTGACACCATGAAATGACATTGGTCACAATCCCTAGTCAATGTGGAGGAGAAATATACTATATAAAGGTCAAAATACTATGTGCACATGAATTATTTATTAATATTCATAAAAAGGAAATTAATTTATTGTGATAATCCACCTCACATTTAGTTTCCTAATCTCAAGGAGAGGTTGACAATCTCATGGATGGTTGATATATTTTCTCATACCAAAATCCTAATTTGGTGGATCTTGAGAGATATTTCTTCAAAATCTTGGAGATATATTTTCTCTTTAAAATCCTTGAGAGATATTTTCTCCCTAAAAATCTTGGAGATCCCATTTTAGTGGATCTGATGAGTGATCTTATCCATGGTGGTTAAGCCACCAAATCCTATATAATGAGGGATTTCCATGGAGAAGGAAGGAAGATTAGAGGTATCAAACCTTTGATTATGGAGGAAGCTTTTAGATGTCAAACTTATGATCTTGGGAGCATCATGCAAGGGCTGGGTGAGGGGAGCTTAGAGGAATGCTGCATCATCATCCATGTTTGTAGTATTCTCTTTGGGTTCTTATTTTAATATACTTGGCCTATTTCCTTCAAACTTGGGTACTCTTGCATGTGCTTGTCTACTGTTCCTTCAATCTTTGTAGATGAATTTGTTTGATCTAATCTTTTAGAGTAGGATTTCTTTGTTTCTCTTTGGTTTCTATTGCATTGCAAGTATCAATTTATGCTAAGGAGTTTGGAGATAAAGCTCGTATTGGAAGCAACAAGGACAAAATTCGAAACTAGGTGCGTCACACCTTTTTTCCTTCTCTCTCTTTCTGATTAGTTAAACTAAATTCAAAGGGATGATAGTGTTCACTTGTGTTTTATGTCTTGGTAGAGGGGTCTATACTTCAAGGGAAAATTCACATGTCTGTAGGAGAATTATTCCATAACACTTCCCAAACAACAATGGTCCACAATTGCAATCGCGTAGTCAGTGGTGCCAAGCTGACTGAACTGCTATATTTGGCAACGTCTTGCTTCCTGCTAATGGGATTTTGGTCATGCACATCACCATTAACATTTTCAAGCTTTATTATGGAGATGTCTGGGAGGGCCTCTTTGAAGCCGTTATCGGTTATGGTCTTGGTGGGTCTTCAATAACTCTTTTTATAAGAGTCAGTGGAGGAATTTACATTAATTCTCCTCTCAGACCACCTGTAGTGTTGTCATTATTTGCACCGCTTCCACTACTATCCTAGCCATCATATTCCCAGATTTGTAGATATGAATTAGTCATACTGCAAAATTTTGTTGTTGCAGGCCACTCTCTTGCTTTCTTCGGAGATCCCAAACTTTATATCCAATGTGATGCTTTGTGTAGCCTGGTGGAAACACGTCTATTCCCTTGGCTTTGCATGCAAATGAGTTTGTGTGAGTTTAATTTGGAAGCCATTTGGGATATTGTTTATTTTTCCAATTTATTGTATTACAGAGGTTATTGGCCAAGTTTTTTCCATATATCTTAAGAGAAGCCTCCATTTTATGTCTTGTTGATCCAGGGGATCAAAGAAATGCTCAAAAATCAAAGTGTTTGAAATTGCTCGAAAATGGTTTCATTGTGTAGATATCATCCTCACAATCCCAACACAACTTGAACAAGCTAAAATGGAGTTCATATGAGGAAGTTATCGTGTTCTGTCCATTTCCCCAAACATGCAAAATTTGCTGACTGTATAGTCCATATACGATGATGTGGTAGCTAACTGTACAGACCGTACATATGTACAGGTGACGTGGAAGGGTTGCTGATGAGGCATGGTGTCTGGACATGCAGTAACATGGACCAACCAGTGGTCGAAACATGGTAGGTGGCAGTTTTTTGGATGGACCAATTTTTGGGTGCCACGTGGCCCACTCAGGGGCCGCCATGTGGCACCTCGTTGTTGTGTAAAATTTTGTTGGATTCCACCAGAATTGAACCCACGACCTACATATGGGGGAAGGAGGGATGGGGATAAGCCCTATCCCTTCGTCAAACTCCACAAAAAACCTTACCATATGATCGAGGACACGACGACGTGGAGGTGCTAGTCGACGAGTGCGGGAAGTTAGCCCAACACCTTGGCCACATGGGCCATACAACCTAGAACTCTGCCGAAAAAGGTGCTAGTCATTCTAACAACATGAAAAATCCACCTACAATCTGAAACACATGTGGGAGCTAGGTTTGGTTACGCAGAGGCGGGGTTTTTTCATAGTGGGTGCATTTTGGCGAGCAAAGACAACAACTGTTGGGGAAAAACTTCTAGGAAGGGTATTTTATTCAATTTTTGGCCAAACTAGGTGCAGAAAGAGCCCAACTAGGGGTTTTTGGACATTCTGGAGCCGTTGGAGCCATCTATTTTTCATTATGAGAATTGTAAAGATCTGTTTTAACACTTTTGAGCATATAATGAAAATAATCCATTGGAATATGGACCAAGAGATGTAGCCCAAGAGAGGGGTGAACTCCTTTATCATTTTGTTGTGATATGTGCTTATTTTGATAGATGTTTATACCTATTTTTTATGTTAATTTTAAGTAAAAAAACTCAATATTTTCATGTTCTTGCAACTTGATCCAATTGCCCAAGACACATACATTTTCCACTTGCAATATTTATACACAAACCTTTAGCATTTTTAGATCAAGTTGGTATTAGAGAAAAGGTTTTTGAAGGTTTGATTTGTTTGCAAGTGTTTTGTTTTCTCATGCTTACAAGGTTGAAGCTCACAAGAGGAGAAGGACAACTTGTGGAGCCAAGTTATCAACTTTCAAGAGGAAGAACAATACATTCACTTAAAGTTTCAAGGAGTCATTCACCAAGTATGGCTCATAAGGAGAGACATGAAATTCCTACTTCAGAAGAGGAAACTTTCATGAAATCCTTTTATGATATGACATAAATGGTGAAAGTTTTATTTGAAGAAAGGAATGAAAAATTGCAAGGAGAAAGCTCAAATCATCCAAAAGGTGATGAAGGTAATGGTGATAAAAATCCAAGAGGAAATGGAGGAAAGGATGACACTCCACCTCCTTCACCTCCATATTCCAATTCTTCTACCATTTCACAACCACCTCCAAATTCTTCAAAAGAACATGGTAAAATTACTCCACAAACTCCTTTGCTAAATCTTGATATTAAGTTTGAATTTCCTATGTACAATGGAGAGGAAAATGCTGAGAAATTGGATAATAGGATTCGTCAGATTGAAGTGTATTGTAGGTTACAAAGAATCCAGGATGATGAAACTAAGATTCAACTTGCTTATCTTAGATTGGGAGGTGTAGCACTCATTTGGTGGGAAGCCAAAACTCAAGAGGATATGGAGAAGCATGGTAAAGTTTTATCCTCTTGGAATGATTTTATTGTTGCAATTAAAATGAAATTTTATCCATTAGTATACATGAAAAAAGCTATCATGGATTGGAAAAACTAAATAGACAAGCTAAAGGGAAAAATGTGCAAATCTACACTCAAGAATTTAGGAGAAGAGCTTTGATTTTGGGTATAGATTTATCTTCTCAAGAAAATTTACTCAAATACATTGGAGGATTGCATAGATACTTGAGACACACAATTCTTGTGTTTAACCCTACAAATCCAAGTGAGGTTTGTGTACATGCAATTCATTTATAAGCAAGAGGGAAGAATTATCCTCAAGAGGGAAACAAGAAGCCATTTTATAATGGAGACAAAGGAAAGAGGAAATTCAAAGGAAACATAAAGAATAATGCTTCATTTAAGAAAGAGGGAGAAAGACTCTCATGTAAACACTGTTCAAAATATGGCCATGATGAAGACCATTGTTGGAAACTTCATCTTGAAATGAGACCCAAAAAGTTCAAAAACAAAGGAAAACCAAAGACTGCTGCAACTACACAACATGATTTAGGATTTGATTATGGAGATGAAACAAACATCACCACCATGGGTTTTCAAGGTAAGGAATATATTGCCAGTACTATTTCTTCAAGTAGTAGCCTCAATGAAACTCAACATGAAAAATAAAGAATAGATCTTTTCCACATAAGGGTTATTTCAAAACATACCAAGATATATACTCTATTTGATACTGGATCACAAGCAAACCTCATTTCTGAAGACACTGTCAATAAATTGCATTTGGAAACAACTCCTCATTCTAAACCATATCCTCTAGGTTGGATATGTGAAAATGCCAAATTGCATGTGACAAAAAGATGTAAACTCAGATTTTACATAACTTCAAACCTTATATATGAGGTAGATCTTGATGTCATTCCATTGGATATTTGTGGTATTGTTTTGGGAAGCCCATATTTATATGATAGGAGAGCTATCTTTCATCGTCATGATAAAAAATATCATTTGTTTAAAAATGGAGTTGAGTACATTGTTAGAGCACATACCAAGAAGTTTAATTTGTCACTTGTAAATGATGGACAAATGAAGAGGTTAGTCAATGCTAGTAAGAAATTTGTACTCTTGATGACCAAACCCAAAGACAATGTTGAAAAAGAAGCTTTCCAATGATGTGAAGTTAAAATCTGATTTGTATGAGGTTGTTAACAAATATGATGAAATGTGTAATATCCCTCGACCAAACCCAATTGTAAATGTAATATAAATATACTTAAGTTGGTGAGCTGTTTTGACCTCATTTGATAATGCACATCATGTGGCATAGTGCGTGCATGAATTGCGCAGTAAAATGATGTAATATGCACATCACAAGATACCACGCACAATAACTAAAGTGTGCGCAACCTTGAGGACAACGCATACCGCTTGCAGTAACTAAAGTGCGTGCAACCTTGAGGACAACAAATACCGCACACAGTAACTAAAGTACGTGCAATACTAAGGTGAACGAACCTTTATGTATATGATATGCATTATAGGCTGGTGAGATAGTATTATAAGCCAGAATGCTTACATTTTGGTATTAGGCCGGAACACCTAGATGTCAAGGGCCAATGCGCCTACTTTGTACATAACTCATGATTAATATAAAATACATCACTACGTGCAGAACGACCACGATAAAAGAGATGGGGGACTGAACTTCACCAGTTAGGGAAAGGGAGGGCCAAAAGTCAAGGGAATATTATATTAATATTTCTTAAAACATAAAGTAAGGATAATTATTTTATCCTAAGTTCTAAAGTTGGGGACAAGTGGACAAAAGTAACTTTAGATAGGACAAGTGTCAAGTTGGGGACATGCATTCATATCATTGGGGAACTTAGCTCATTGATCTAAAATTGAAGAAGACTTGATACTTGAATAAAAATTGCAAGTGAAATTGTTATGTGTTTTTAAAGCAACCGGATCAATTTGCAACACATATTAAAGGATTACTTATGTAAAGATACACATAGAAAGCACATAAAATCATTGAACATCAGACATAAACACAACAANAACCCAAAGACAATGTTGAAAAAGAAGCTTTCCAATGATGTGAAGTTAAAATCTGATTTGTATGAGGTTGTTAACAAATATGATGAAATGTGTAATATCCCTCGACCAAACCCAATTGTAAATGTAATATAAATATACTTAAGCTGGTGAGCTGTTTTGACCTCATTTGATAATGCACATCATGTGGCATAGTGTGCACATGAACTGCACAGTAAAATGATGTAATATGCACATCACAAGATACCGTGCATAGTAACTAAAGTGTGCGCAACCTTGAGGACAACGGATACCACGCGCAGTAACTAAAGTGCGTGCAACCTTGAGGACAACGGATACCACACACAGTAACTAAAGTACGCGCAATACTAAGGTGAGCGAACCTTTATGTATATGATATGGATTGTAGGCTGGTGAGATAGTATTATAAGCTGGAATGATTATGTTTTGGTATTAGGTTGAAACGCCTAGATGTCAAGGGCCAATGTGCCTACTTTGTACATAACTCATGATTAATATAAAATACATCACTGTGCGCAGACCGACCACGATAAAAGAGATGGGGGACTGACCTTCACCAGTTAGAGAAAGGGAGGGCCAAAAGTCAAGGGAATATTATATTAATATTTCCTAAAACATAAAGTAAGGAGAATTATTTTATCCTAAGTTCTAAAGTTGGGGACAAGTGGACAAAAGTAAATTCCGATAAGACAAGTGTCAAGTTGGGGATATGCATTCATATCGTGGGGGAACTTATCTTATGGAGAGTTTTTCTCACGGATACCTTATGAACAGGGGGGGGGGATGAACATCATTCCGATCATCACTTTTCACGAAGAGTTCACAATGATTCCGAAACACACTCAGTTATCCAGTCAATGATTCCATGACCATTTTCACTCATACATTCCGTTATCCTTGAGACAACCATTTCACCTTCCCGAAGCCTATTTCCGCACCCTTTTTGGTTGGTGTACCTGGTTAGCCTGGAGCGGTATTGAAGAAGCGGGTTGTCAGGCCCGTGAGTATTTCTCTGAGCGAGAGAATTGTTGGGGATTGATTTACGAAGGTGATAAACTACAGCTACAATGCTCTGAGACTTCCGGTCTGGCCTGTTGTTGAAGCCATGGAAGGGAAATGGGGCAGCCGAGGGATTGTTGAGCAGAGAAGGGGCACACTTCCATGGGTGGGACAGGCATGTATGGAATGAGAGGCTGTAGGCTGTTAGTTGTGTGAGCACCTAAGATAGAGTATTTCCTGTTGTCCATGAGCCTTAGCCTGGATAGGAATCCATTTACCCTGGGTGGAGTTCAGTCCCAGCTCGGGGGTGACTCACTCTTGAGAGTGATGAACAGTGTAGTCCATGGCTGGGAGGTTCGTAGATGGTTTTTAAGAAGTTGGTGACAATATTTCTAAGATAAGTACCAATTGTATGATATACTGATATGCTGTTTTGTTATTTACATGCCTATGTTACGATTTTATCATATATGTGATTATGATTGCTTGTGTGCTTATGGGTAATTTCTTGTAAATGATGCATATCAGTAGTTACTGTTATTTTAATATAAAATTCGTATGTTACAAAAAGTAATTGTTTGTTTATGCTTATATGTAAAGATTCCGCGAGCGTGCTGCATGTATATGTTTTAGTTGCATGTAGTCTAAAGAGTAAATTTAGGTGGCATTGCTTAGTTGACTACTGGGTATGCTACTGTATGTTCTGTAGTATGGGAACGAAAGTGTTCCCTAGAGTAGCATGGACCGACCTAATGGCTGAGAATGTTATCGAATGGCGTCAGAGCATGAGTGGTTTCTCTGGAGTGGCATACCCCAGCCGAAGGTTGGTCGGGGGGATTGTTACAGTATGGTATCAGAGCCTCAGTTCAACACTAAGCTTGGATGGGCCAGAGGGGTGCAATTGAAGTGAATATTCACAGAAAAGTAACTTCGAAGTGACCAAAATTGGAGTCATGGAGTGTCCTTGGAAAAGGTTGGCATACTGGCGCGCATGGTAAATTTGGCACCGAGCGGGAAAACGTTGGCGTGCCAGTGTGCAGGGTAAATTGTGGCGCTGCACAAAAGATTATTATGTGTAGATGCATGTGCTGAAATTATCCTTCCGTGGTAAGCACACACATAGTAAGGTGCACATGGGGTGCGCAAGTATTGCTTAACACTAAGGATTTTTGTCAGTACGCACATAAGTATGAGTATAAGTAGTTTCGCGTTGGTGTATTCAGTAGCATGCGCAAATATTTGAGCGCTAAGGAATATGTTAAACTTGACATGGTGCATGCATAGGATGAAAATGCATGTGGAATATCGATGCGTGGTATCGAAACTGTGCGCAGTGAATATTGGCGCACAATGCCAGAGTAGTGCGCGTAAGTAGTCAGTACGAAGAAGAATAAATGCAAAGTAGATTTAGGTGCGCGGAGAAGCATTTTATCTTGTAATATTGCTATGCACGATAAATATAAATGAGCATGTCAAGTTAATGCGTGCGAAGTCGCTTGGAAGGCGATGAGTCTAAGTTTAAATTTCATAATAATATAATAAAAAGAAACACATAACCGCATTGAAGCATTAATTAAAAAGAATTTCGAACTTTAATTTCCTCTGATTTAGACAGATGAAAATAAAATATAAGATTACAAGAAAAACTTATTATAAAAGAAAATAAGAGTCATAACATCACCAGATAGAAATTATAATAAAACAGTCTAAAATCTGTTTCTATATTTATATAATCATATTAATCACAAAATTACAAAAGGGTGATGACAATAGTTAGCCTGTTGTAAAATGGGTCGTTTGAAGAACACGCCTATCATCTCTTGTACTCTTTACCTCCACTACCGGCTGTTCAAAATTTGTTGAGACATGCTTATCTCAGTTGAAGACTTACTTCATCTTAGCGATCTCCGCCTTTAAAGAAGAGTCTAACCAAACTGGTTGATTATCTCCAACACTTTCGGCCGCTTCAACCGTAGATTCCTCCTTCTTATGCCACTTACTCCTTTTCTTCTTAGTGGATGGCTTGTTGATGACTAAATCCTTTATAGTGGGATTCATCATAACTTCCAATCATGAGTCTATAACCAGATCTGTGTGGAACTTAGTTGCTAGAATGTGTGCAAGGACCCTTTCCTCCTTATTCGCAGGAAATCCTGGCATGTTGCTCGAATAACCAGTCTCACTTGACTTAGCTTTGTCCATGTGTCTCAGGTTGGGGATACCGAAATGTGTCTTTACAGAGAGCAGGAAGTCGAGCATCTTGGAGATTACTTTGGTTATGGATACACAGATATATTCATACTTGGGGAGTGGTAATTATAGAACTCCATTTATGAAGTGAAGACAAATTACGTACAAGAGCGTTCGGTTGCCATGCTCAGCCAATCCATTTTTAATGATTAGATTTTGAGTTCATTACATGGAGGTATTCAACTGACGTCACATGGCTGTGAAGTACCGAACGAATGAAGCAAGGTGATCTGACTAGCCATCGCCCGCTGCATGAGTTGTGGATTTGACATGTTGAGACATTCGATACCGTGTCTTGGCGAAAGTGGTTTTGACAAAACCACCTTATTACACAAGTGTATCTCGGAAGGCACTGCGCGTCAGTGTTCTCGAGACTTGTGTATTATTTAGAATTTTCGTGGTGATAACACTAGGAAATCGAGAGTGATAATGCTGATGTGTATGTTGAATCGAAATGGTGCATATTCTCATGAATTGTTGAATTGTTAGCCGGATTAGTTTCGTTGGCTGCACGTTTTGCAGAATTAACAACAACTCGGTCAGGTCAGACCAGTGTAGAATCCATAGGAATGGAAGAGGCATAGGGGAATTACAGGCATCCAGAGAAGAGAAGAGGGATGGATTTCCATTTGGGCTTGGAAGGAACGAACTCCAATGGACATGGAAAAGAAAGGAATGAAGATATAAATATGGCTGAGACCATTAAGAATTTTTAGAAGGATGTCCAAAGCCATAAAGCTGGTAATGAAAGGCTTATGAAAACCAAAGAGAAACAGGATTACTTCAACATGAGGCTGTTGGAAGGTTTGAACAAAATAGAGAAGAAATTGGTTAAGGAGAGTGACTCAAGTAGATCTAAGAGTCACAAATCTTCAGATGAGAAAGGAAAAGTAAAAAGTGCTAGTAGACATCACCATCATCCCAAAAGGAATTCCCATAAGAGAGCAGACAACAACTCAAGTCTATCCCCTGTCAGAAGGTATAAGAGATCTAGGGTGGATGAGCTGCAAGGAGAAATGAACAAAATCAAACCTCCTACATTTGATGGTGAGCACAAGAAGGATGAAGATGCCGAAACATGGTTTCTAGGCATGAGGAAGTATTTTCAATTGCATAATTATTCTTCTCACGCTGAAGGTAGAATCACTATATATCAACTCAAAGGAAAAGCCTCCATGTGGTGGGATCAAATGGTGCAGGTACAACACATTGTAGAGAAAAGTGTTACTTGGAGGGAATTCAAGAAGTATTTTGAGAAGAAGTAATTGACTAAGAGATACTATGAAAAGAAAATGAAAGATTTCTTTGAACTCAAGCTTGGAAGTACGACCATAGATGAATATGAGAGAAGGCTTCTAGAACTGCTGAAGTATGTCTCTTTCATTAAGGATGAGACAGTCAAGATTCAATGGTATTTAAGTGGATTGCCATCGTTCATCAGTGACAAAATACAATATGATGATCCCAAGACATTAGAAGAGACCATAAGGAGAGCTAAATGCTTATATGACCAGCTGAAAGCAAGGTCATCTTTCCAAAAGGCTTGGGAAGACAATAAAAAATTCAAGATGGATCAGAGGAAGAAGGGAGCTAAGCCACCATTCTTCAGAAATAATCCACCAAGGGAGAAAACGCATAAGGAAACTAGAGTGATTGACACAAGGATTCAAGGGCCAAGTCAACCACCTATGCAATGTTGGGGTTGTAAAGGAGACCATAGGTTCAGAGATTGTCCTCACAGAGGCAAAAAAGGTAGGGTTGTTCACAATGTACAACAAGCTGAGACAGTAGAGGACATGGACATAAATGTGCCAAGGATTTATGCAGCCCTGGACAACAAGAAAACATAGTATTAGTCCCACATGATTGAGGTGGAATGTATGATCAACAACCAAACCCTTTCTATTTTAATTGATTCAGGAGCTAGTCATAGTTATATAGACCCTAAGATGGTGTAAAGTTTGCAATTGCCAAGAAACAAGCATGGGAAATCCTGGTTGGTGCAACTGTCTACAAGAGCCATAAGAAAAGTTAATGAGATGGTTAAGTCATGCCTCATAGACATGAATGGACTGAATACCAAGGCATATTTGAACATCTTACCTTTAGGTTCCTATGTCTGTTTAATTGGGATGGATTGGTTGGACCCACATCATGCTCTATTGGATTGTCATAACAAAGCATTCACCTACTTGGATGAAGAAGGGAACCAAAGGAGAGTGCAGGGAATTTCCAGGGCAGTAACCGTTAGAGAAATTTTAGCATTGTAACTGAAGAAATGTTATAGAAGAGGATGTCAAATTTTTGCAGCTCATATGGAGGAGACACCTACAGACACAGTGCCAAATTTGGAGGATTATGCAATCCTGAAAGAGTTTGAAGATGTATTCAAGGAATTACCAGGACTACCCCCAAGGAGAGACATTTATTTCTCTATAGATTTGATACCTGGAGCAGCGCCAATATCAAAGACTTCTTACAGAATGAGTACACCAGAATTGAAGGAGTTGCAAATGCATCTTGAAGAACTTCTGAAAAAGGGGTATGTACGCCCGAGTGTATCACCTTGGGGTGCCCCAATATTGTTTGTGAAAAAGAAAGATGGAATGTTAAGATTGTGCATTGACTTCAGATAGTTGAATAAAGTGACTATTAAGAACAAGTATCCTCTACCAAGGATTGATGACCTCTTTGATCATTTGAAGGATGCAAGGATATTTTCAAAGATAGATCTCAGATTAGGATACCATCAGGTAAGAATTAAAGAAGAATATATTAGCAAGACCACCTTTAGGAAAAGGTATGGTCATTATGAGTTCACAGTGGTACCATTTGGGTTGTCGAATGCACCAACTATATTCATGTGCTTAATGAATGGTGTTTTTCGAGAGTATTTGGACAAGTTTGTCATTGTCTTTTTGGATGACATTCTTATGTATTCCAAGTCAGAGGAAGAGCATGAACACCATTTGAGGATGGTGTTGCAAGTATTAAGTGGACATCAGTTGTATGCCAAATTGAGCAAGTTCTCATTTTATCAGAAACAAATTCATTATTTGGGGCATATCATCTCAAAAGATGGGATAGCAGTGGACCCTGAGAAGGTAGAATCCATTAGAGAATGGTCAGCACCAAAGAATGTGACAGAGGTCAGATATTTCATGGGCCTTGTAGGTTACTACAAGAGATTCATTGGAGGATTCTCAAAGATAGCACACCCAATCACTTCCTTGCAAAGAAAGGGTATGAAGTTTCAGTAGACGTTGGATTGTGAAAGGAGTTTTCAACATTTGAAACAATTATTGACAAGTTCTCCAATACTAAGGATTGTAGACCCAAATGAAGATTTCATTGTATGAACAGATGCATGTAATGAAGGAATTGGTGGAGTCCTTAGTCAAAATGGATTCATGATATGTTATGAATCAAGGAAGTTGAAAGAGAATGAAAGAAAATATGCCACTCATGATTTGGAGTTGGCAGCCATAGTACATGCCCTGAGGAAATGGAGACACTACCTCATGGGAAAGAGGTTTGAGCTAAGAACATACCACAATGGTCTGCAATATTTATTTGATCAGCCAAATCTAAATGCTAGGCAAAGCAGATGGTTAGAATTTCTAAGCGAATATAACTTTGATATAAATCATATCAAAGGGAAAGAAAGTAAAGTGACTGATGCACTCAGCATGAGGGTGCATGAACTACGTGCTACAACCATAAGCATGTATTAGACAGATGTTAAAAGAAACATTCTGGAGGATGCAAATACAAATTTGCAGTACAGAGAATTGGTAGAAATGCTACAACAGGGTAAGATACTTCGAAAGATGGATAATTATAAGTTGGGAGTAGATGGAATATTGCTGCACAAGAAAACATTTTTCGTACCAAATGTCCAGGACTTGAAATGTATAATTTTGCATGAGATGCATAATGTTCCTTATGCAGGGCACCCTGGATATCAGAAAACCATAGCAATGGTCAAGAGCCAATACTTTTGTCTAGGTATGAAGAGAGAGATAGCATGATACATCGCAAGATGTATGGAATGCCAGAAAGTTAAAGCAGAACATAGGCACCCAACTGGATTGCTGCAACCTTTTCCCATTCTTGAATGGAAGTGGGAAGTGGTGACAATGGATTTTATTACAGGATTGCCTAGAATAGGCAAGATGCATGATTCGATTATGGTGGTGGTGGACAAGCTTACAAAATATTCCCATTTTATTCCACTAAAAACTACTCACAAGGGAGCAGATGTCGCTGATATTTTCATGAAGGAAGTGGCACGATTGCACAGAATTCCTAAAACAATTGTGTTTGACATAGACCCAAAATTAACCTCGAATTTCTAGAAGGGATTGTTCAAAAGATTTGGAACAAATCTGAACTTTAGTACAACTTGTCATCCCGATTCTGATGGACAGACAGAAAGAGTGAACAGGGTGATAGAAGATATGTTGAGAATGTATGCGATGGACAAACAATCGAAATGGGAAGACTACCTACACTTGGTAGAATTCACTTACAATAATGGATATCAGACATCAGTGAAGATGAGCCCATTTGAAGCACTTTATGACATAAGGTGCAATACTCCAGTAAGCTGGGATAACCCAACTGATAGAACAGTAGTCGGGCCAGAGTTGCTCAAGGAGATGGAGGACCAAATGTTAAAAATTAAGAAGAATTTGAAAGCTTCCCAAGACAGACAGAAAAGTTATGCTGATAAAAACAGAATCCACAGAGAATTCAAAGTGGATGATCATGTTTTCCTGAAAGTGAAATCTAATAGGAGTTCTTTGAAGCTGGGAAGCTATGCCAAGTTAGCAACCAGATTTTGTGGACCATTTGAAATCCTAGAGAGGATTGGTCCAGTTGCTTATATGATTGCATTGCCTGCATCTATGTTTGTTCATAATGTCTTCCATGTATCATTGATAAATAAATATATACTCGATGCTAATCATGTTATTGATTGGAATGTGATTCAGGTGGAGCAAGAAGGCGCTTTTCAAGTGCATTCAGTGCTCATTTTGGACTGGAAAGTCAAACATATCCGGAACTGAGCCATAGGGATTGTAAAGGTTCAATGGACCTGGTATAGCCCTGAGGATGCTACTTGGGAGCATGAAGATGCAATGCAGACAGAAAACTTGCATCTTTTTGAAGACTTTTGAAAAATCTGATATATATGGGTGTATGATGCACTGAGGATAGTGCATAAATAAGGGGAGGGGATTGTAATATTCCTCGATCGAACCCAATTGTAAATGTAATATAAATATACTTAAGCTGGTGAGCTGTTTTGACCTCATTTGATAGTGCACATCATGTGGCATAGTGCGTGCATGAACATCACAGTAAAATGATGTAATATGCACATCGCAAGATACCACACGTAGTAACTAAAGTGCGTGCAACCTTGAGGACAATGGATATCACGCACAATAACTAAAGTATGCACAATACTAAGGTCCACGAACCTTTATGTATATGATATGCATTATAGGCTGGTGAGCCAGTATTATAAGCCAAAATGCTTATGTTTTGGTATTAGGCCGGAACGCCTAGATGTCAAGGGCCAATGCACCTACTTTGTACATAACTCATGATTAATATAAAATACATCACTGCACGCAGACCGACCATGATAAAAGATATGGGGGACTGAACTTTACCAGTTAGGGAAAGGGAGGGCCAAAAGTCAAGGGAATATTATATTAATATTTCCTAAAACATAAAGCAAGGATAATTATTTTATCCTAAGTTCTAAAGTTGGGGACAAGTGGACAAAGGTAACTTCCAATAGGACAAGTGTCAAGTTGGGGACATGCATTCATATTGTGGGGGAACTTAGCTCATGGAGATTTTTTCTCACGAATACCTTATGAATGGGGGGGACGGCCATCATTCTGATCATCACTTTTCAGGAAGAGTGCACAGTGATTCCAAAACACACTCAGTTATCTAGTCAATGATTCGATGACCATTTTTATTCATACATTCCGTTATCCTTGAGATAGCCATTTCACCTTCCTGAAGCCTGTTTCTGCACCCTTTTTGGTTGGTGTACCTGGTTATCCTGGAGCAGGATTGAAGAAGCGGGTTTTCAGGCATGTGAGTAGTTCTCTGATTGAGAGAATTACTGGGGATTGATTTCTGAAGGTGCTAAAATGCAGCTACAACTCTCTGAGACTTCCGGTCTGGCCTGTTGCTGAAGCCCTGGAAGGGAAGTGGGGCAACCAAGGGGCTGTTGAGCAGAGGAGGGGCACACTTCCTTGGTTGGGACAAGCATGTGGGAAATGAGAGGTTGTAGGCTGTTAGTTGAGTGAGCATCTGAGACAGAGTCTTTCTTGTTGTTCATGAGCCTTAGTCTGGATAAGAATCCCTTTACCCTGGGTGGAGTTCAATCCCAACTTGGGGGTGACTCACTGTTGAGAGTGATGAACAGTGTAGTCTATGGCTGGGAGGTTCGTGGATGGTATGTAAGCAGTTGATGACAGTCTTTCTAAGATAAGTACCAATTGTATGATATACTGATATGTTGTTTTGTTATTTACATGCCTATGTTATGATTATATCATATATGTGATTATAATTGCTTGTGTGCTTATGGGTAGTTTCCTGTAAATGATGCATATCGATAGTTACTGTTATTTTAATATAAAATTCGTATGTTATAGAAAGTAATTGTTTGTTTATGTTTAGATGTAAATCTTTCGTGAGCGTGCTGTATGTATATGTTTTAGTTGCATGCAGTCTAAAGAGTAAATTTAGGTGGCATTCCTTAGTTGACTACTAGGTATGCTATTGTATGTTCCGCAGTATGGGAACGAAAGTGTTCCCTAGAGTAGCATGGCCCGACTTGATGGCTGGGAATGTTACCAACTGGCGTCAGAGCATGAGTAGTTGCTCTGGAGTGGTGTACCCTGGATGAAGGTTAGCCGGGGGGATCGTTACAAAATGTTTCATGAACCCAAAGGATTGCCTCCTAAAAGAGGTATCCAACATGAGATCCAATTGCAACAATATTGTTCTCTTCCAAACATTGGCATGTACATGATGTTAGTCACGGAGAATGCTGAAAAAAAAATAAAAAAATCAAAGAGTTGCTTGAAAAAGGGGTTATCATGCCAATCACATTGCCATGCGAGTCACCAATTGTTTAAGTACCAAATAAAGATGGTGTTATAACTCTATATTTCATAGGATCAACTGGTGACTGGAAATTTTTTGCTCTTGATGTAGTTTGGTTGGAAATAATATTTTATTTTTGCAAATTATTTTCAAAAAGAAAAGAAAGAAAAAAGAAAGGAAAAGAAAGAAAAAGAAAGGAAAAGAAAGAAAAAGAAAAGAAAGAAAAGAAAAAGAATAAAAGAGGACATAAACAAAAATGGATAAAATCCCCATGCAATAACAATGACTTGATCCATACAGTTTAATCATGGTTAAGTCTCTTTGAATTTATGCTGATAGGTTTAGTGAATAAGACTTGGCTAAACTATTTAATTTTAGCCAAGTAGATAGGTTATGTAGAGAATAAATTTGATCAAACTATTTAATCTTGATCAAATAGCCCCAGGGTAGAGTAATTTCTTAGCCCAACAGTCTAATCTGGGCTAAATGTGTAGGTAGGTAGGATAAGACATAGGCTAGCCAGCTTTTCCTTCAATAAAACATGTATGATGGTCGATGAAAAGTCATGATTTTGATGTTTGAAGTGTTTTTCCTAACCTCATGGTGACAAATTGCAAGGGAAGTAGCACAAAAAACCCACAAAAGAGAATTATCCTAAGTTTTATCTGCGCATTTGGATTCACGCCCAGAGATTAAAAAGTGCGCATAGATCTACGGTTGATTTAGTGGCGCTTAGATCTACGGATGGAAAGGAATTTCGGACCCCCTCGACCGTTCTATCTTTAATGGTGGGGGGGGTGTCCGATATGGGGATTAAAAAGTGCACATATATCTATGGTTGATCTACTGGTGCTTAGATCTACGACGGACAAGAAATTTCGGACTCCCCCGACTGTTCTATCTTTAATGGTGGGGGGGTTCGATATGGGCATTTTTTCCGGTGGGCCCCATCCTTACATGGCACAAATCTATTATGTCGGACCCCCTCCATTATAAACCATTTACTGCTTACCCCCCCTCTGACATACTGCCATACATGCATTGCTTTACCACTTCCGCCTCATGACATCATTCTCCACTATCTCACCGTCTTATGATGTCATGCTCCACTACCTCCTCTTATAAGTCTCGTTTCATTACTCTGCCAGTTTTTCCCCTCCATTCACCTGTCACATGTCATATCCCATTATCCTATCCTCCAGTCACCGCCCTCCACGTCATCCTGGCACACCCATCACCCGTTCTTTACTTTCCACCTCATATCTCAAGTGATCCGTTGGCCATTTAATATTGGATAACATATCCATTAGCTTGCTAACTTGTCCCCCACGCCCAAAAGATACCCATTCGCCCAATTTTAATCCCTTATTTTCCATTATCACATTCTTCACTTTTCTTGCATACCAGAATTTCTTTTTCCCCTGCCATTTTCAGCCAATAACCGAGATAAAGCCGAACCTACTAACGTTTTTTGTTTTTAGTTTGCAGGTACCAGTGGAAATTGATGGCGCCAAAATCTAAGAAATCATAGGTTGAGGAAAATCCATTCCTCCTGCCTCTTGTCGATCTCGACCGGATCTCGCTAGCTAACAAAGACTAACTGATCTCAGAGACCAGGTGTGAATTCAAATTTTCCGAATTGCATTCATGGTTTAGGGACACTTTCCTGGATCAAAGTGATGAGATTGGGCTCTGGGAGTCCAATCCCCCGCTGTATCTATTTCCCCAAATCCACCATTTTCTAGAGTTCATCCTCAAGTGCCAGGTGCATTACCTACCCGATCAGAGAGCCATTGTTTCATCATCTGGAGAAACCCTTTTCACTATCACACCCGAGACCATTGACCAAATGATGCAAATATCCAGAGATGAATCCCCCTCTCCTTTTGCCATTGAATTTCTAACTGAAATGTACCAGAATATGTCTTTTCCCGAGAGAGCGCATATTTTTGAGCTTTTTCTCCCACAGGATGCCCAATTCCCCAAGAAAAATCCCCCTTACCATTCCTCCATGTTTTCAGAAAAAGGTAACCAAATCATTTCATTGTTATGTTGTTTGCTCGGTTATTTCTCAGATGAATGGGTGGACAAGCCCATCTTAGGTTTCCTATCTATTTTCTCTGTCGAAGAAAATGCCACCACCCAGTTCGACTACAACAGTTTCCTAGCCGAGAACATGCATGAGCTTCTTTTCAAATTTCCCACAGAGGGCATGTTCTGGTATTCTTCAATACTGTCTTACATGTTCATATTCTTTCAAGTAGAGAAGTTCCCTTTCCCCATGCAGAAAATGGACCAGGATGAAAAACCACAGCCTGTCACTTCTTGGACTTCGCTACTCAGAAAAAACTCCACAGAGTTTAATTTCAAGAAATTTATTGAACAATTTTACCACCCAGTGGTAAGAATGCTCAGCGGTAGACAAGAGCCGAGGATAAATGAGGAGATCCAAATAATTTTACACCTCTCGGACCTCGCCAAGACTGGAGGTTGGTATCTATATCAGAATCACATGGAAATCAGAATTTATGGATGTGAGCTAGCTCCTTATAAACTTCCCAGATATGTTCCTGTTAGGATATTTTCCTTGGAATACATCAGGCAAATGATAAATTCATATGACATACATTTTGTAGCTTTGAAGAAGAAACAACAATTGAGAATTAAAGGGAAGAAAGGATCCTTTATCTACAACAGTTGAGCCGCTGGGGAAGAGGCATACAAGCTACTAAAGGAGATGAAGTTTGACACCAGTTTCCTTTGGCACTATGATCCATGTGGGATTATTACAGAGATGAGATCTAAGAATAAAAGTTTCCCATATGCTCATGCACTCAAACCAGAGATTGAGAAATTTGCAAAACAAACAGAGTGGGAGGTAAACACTCTGGAAGACACAGAACCACAACCCACTCCAGCTGTCATCTCACAAACCACTAAACCATAGGTACCTAAGGAGAAAAGAATCAGGAAGGATGTCTCACCTTCAGTCACTGAAGTGTCATCGAAAGAGTTCCAGGTTTACACAAAAAGGCCCAAGATCAGTCACACAACTGGCAAGTCTAGAGAGGAAGAGACCCAATCTACCACAGTGGTCGAAGGAGAGAAGTCATCTCTTTTCTCCAACAGCCAGTAGATCACATCTACTCCATCCAAGAAATAGACTGACACCTCACTGATCAATCAACCAACTCAAGGAGCTACAAAGTTGAG
Source organism: Picea engelmannii (assembly GCA_009831015.1). Lineage (NCBI taxonomy): Eukaryota > Viridiplantae > Streptophyta > Pinopsida > Pinales > Pinaceae > Picea > Picea engelmannii. Next base: position 219,813 of record ML819844.1, on the reverse strand, counting down.
TATTTTTGAGAAATATGATATGATTAAGAAGAAAAATGAGAGGTTGGACAACAACACTTATGCTCAATTCTGGAAGCAAACATCAACAACACAACATAGGCTGCTCTTTTCTTTTGACACGGAGAAGGGGAGAATGTACATGGATTTTCTGCAGGCACAAGTACCTCATCCAAAGAAAATCACTGACTACAAATGATCCACGCTTGGATTTGATGCTAAGGTTGTACATCCAGCTGACTAGATGGATCTACATAGGCATACTGGAGAGATGGTTTTCTCAACATTGGCCAATGCTTCCACTTCTACTGCAAAATTACAGGTTTATCTGAACAATGTTCAGACCCAATTAAAGATGAAGAAAATATCATCCTTTGCAAAGGATAACATGATTAAGTCCTTAGAAGAATTGGTGCTCAAAATTGGGTATGAACCCTCAAATGTGAAAGTAGATGAGGAGATGATCAAGAAAAAGAATGATGACATAGCATCTTTGAGGAAACAACTAAAGATGTCTGCTACAGAAGACTCACAAGCCAAAGAGATGGATGAGACAGAAGGTGAGAAGGAGGAGATTCTAAAGTTGATCATGGAACAGAATGAACAGATAAAAGAGATGGAAGTAGAGCTGGAAAGGTTAGTAAAGGAGAAGGAACATGAAACACCCATGGAAGTCATCCCACTGAGTGCAGTTCCTGTCATAGGAGTTAGCACAGTAACAACTTCAACAACTACCACAACATAACTTCCATCAATCACCCCATTGACAGCTCTAGAAACATCTGTGGAGCTAGCAAGATCAATGGAAGAGATGACCTTACAAGAATCAGAAATCAAAAGGATGGAAAAAGAGATAGAGAATCTCCAGGAGATTAAATATTCTTTCCAAGCCAGCTACAATATAGAGAGACACACATCAGAAAAACTGAAGTAGGAGCTACAACAACTGCAAAAGTAGACAGTTGTGGGCAAAACACTAGGAGAAGCCAAAGAGACCATTTGGATGGATATCTCCAAATCCATAAATGAAATCTAGCCCATGGTGCAAATCATGTTTGAACAACATGAGCTGGTGTTGAGGAGCAAGTAGGGCATCAACATGATCAAGGGAGAGTTGGGAGAAATGCCCATAGAAGCAAATGAAATCACCAGGTTTCTCAATTCAAAAACTAAAGAAGAGCTGGAAAACTTGAAGATTGAGGATAGGACAGAGACCATACTCAAAGTCAAGAGAGTTCTGACCAAAAGAGGACTAATGTTGCAACTAGAGGAGAAATACCAAATCATGGAGAGCGGAGTTCAGAGATTCTTCAACAAGATTGAGGCATTACAGAAGAAAGGTCTTCCTAGTTTATTGGTTCTAAATGACAAGCTGATGGCACTTCCTGAATACAAGCAAAATATTTCCATGGTGGAAAAGGACAACTCCAAATTCTCAGGGATACAGGGAAGCATAACAAGAAAGGCATTCCTAGAAACTCTCTAGTTGGATATAAATATCCAACATGAAATAAAGTACATTTTTATCACCAGACCAAATTTTTCCAAATATACCGAGATGGATGAAATATACCGCAGGTTGCTAAAATTCACTATCCCAAATCAACAAAGATGGGAATAGTTGTGAGAATTGATTGAGTAGAAGATGAGGTGGACGTATAAGTCAACATCCAAAATAATCAAATTCAAGTTGATGACTCACCAACAACTTCCCCCAAAATTAGCATGGAGAATTCGACAGATCATAAGCAGTTCCTACAATTTAGTATTCTGTTATCTAGGTAGTTAGCATTAGATTTTTCCATGTCCTGATAATTAATGACATGATTGATTGTAATCTTTTATATATACAATTCAAATTTTGAAGTATTGAGGGTTGATCTTTACGCCCAAGCAAGCTGTAAGCACTGTAATTTTTATCAGAGATCTACCAGTGATAAAGGACATTTCACATGATTCCTACATGTTAGCTGTTGGTGATGTTTTCTTCTCTTAGTTGAATGGTTTTTCCTATCTTCGTAATCATTTATGTTTTCTATATCTGATCATTTAAAAGAAGTTGAAGTTGCAGAATTTATCTTTGTATACTCTGTTTCTGGATTTTGAAGATCTAAATGTTTATCTTCTGATGTTATGATTAAGAAATTCTTAAATGCTTCTTGGTTATAATTGATTATCTCATCTTTTCTGCTATCCATCATTTAAATTCTAAAGGATCTAACAATTGCATTATCCTTCCTTGTGAAAACACCTTATAAAATTTGTTTGTTGATCTCGAACTTTATAAAACAAACCCCATAGCCCAATGGATGCGTAAGCTATATTTCAGCCATTTATTTAACTATCCTAATATTTAGAACCTAAAACAAATTTAAATCTTATAGAGAGATCCCTCTCTGAAACTATAAGGGCTAGATCCCAGTTTCGAATCACTTGGATAAAGTTACCTCTAGTAAATTTCTTCTATAACATGACAACCTCTGACAATTTACAGAGCGATAACAGATGGTACATGGCACATCTGTGTAGATTTCAGAGCCTTGAACAAGATTACGGTAAATAATCGTTATCATCTTCCTAGAATTGATGATTTTATTAATCAATTAAAAGATGCTAAGTGTTTTACTAATTTGGATTTGAGAAGTGGATATCATCAGATTAGGATTGTTGAAGGAGACACATGGAAGAAAAACTTCAAAACAAAGAAAGGTTTGTACGAATGGATGGCTATGACATTTGGGCTTTGTAATGCTCTTGCAACATTCATGAGAGTTATGAATGATGTTTTAAGGCCTTTTCTTGATGATTGTGTAATTGTCTACTTGGATGACATACTGATATTTAGCAAATCTTGTGAAGAACATGTTAGGCATGTGAAGCAAGTCCTAGATGTCTTGAAGAACGAAAATTTGTTTTTAAAGATGTCAAAATGCGAGTTTGTAAAGACCTCGTTTACTTGGGACATATTGTTGGAGGAGGAGAACTGAAAATAGATCCTTCCAAGGTCAAAGTCATTTTATATTGTACCAAGCCCAACAATGTAACATAGGTTAGAATCTTTTTTGTAGCAACCCAATATTGGAGAAAGTTTATTTCTAACTTTTCCTCCATTGCAGCTCCATTACATGCCATGCCAATCATTAAGCAGGTTTTCCAATGGGGAGGAAAGCAACAAAAATCTTTTGATACATTGAAGGAGAAAATTAGTTCAAATCCAGTTCTTGCACTTCTTGATTTAAGATAACCATTTGAGATACAAACAAATGCAAGTAATTATGCCATGAGAACAATCTTGTTGCAACATGGTAATCCCATTTGTTATCATTCTGAAAATTTTAATGGTGCTATGATTAATTATCCTACTTATGAAAAGGAGTTGTATGCATTGGTGCAAAGTGTGAAAAAATGGAAACACTATTTGTTGGGAAAATAAACTATTATTCACATAGATCATCAACCATTTCAATACTTGCAATAAAAAAAAAATCTACAACAAGCAAGGCACTTCAGATGGATGGGTTTTATACAAAAATTCCACTTGGTTATCAGGTATAAGAAAGGCATTTATAAAAAAATTGCTTATATGCTTTCTAGGCCTATTGTTAGTGCTTCAATTATTCTTAAGCATAATTCTATCACGCATGAGAGCTATGTTGAACAATATGTTTTAGATGATGATTTTAAAGAGGTGTATGCAAATTGGTGTCATTCTAACCAGGTTGAGGAATTGGATTACCATGTGCATGATAAACTTTTGTATCATCTTGGCAAGCTATGTATTCCATCAGGTGAAAGATTCAACATCATAAGGGAAGCACATTCTTCTCTTATTGCTGGCCAATTTGTTGTAGGCAAGACAGTGGCTAATTTGCAAAGGTATTGCTATTGGCCTAAAATGAATGAAAGTTTTTCACGATATGTAAGAGGATGTTATTTATGTGCTACAAGTAATCCTAGCAACATAAATTTAGGATTGTATACTCCACTTCCAGTTCCTTCTCGTCCTTGGGAAATAATTTCCATGGAATTTGTAGGAGGATTACCTATGTCTAAAAATAATCATGATTATCTTTATGTTGTGGTTGATCATTTAAGAAAAATGTGTATTTTAATTACTTGTAATAAGAAGGTTACAACTGAAGAAATGACACAAATGTTCTTTCAACAAGTATGGGTACATTTTGGGTTGCCCAAATCCATTATTTCTACTATATATTCTCGATTTCTTGGGAATTTTCGGTCAAGCTTATGGGCACTCATGGACACCAACTTGAAAAAGATCACAACATTTCATCTAGAAACTGATGGTCAAACAAAAGTGGTGAATAGAAAAGTATTACATATTCTTCGTGGTTATTGCAACAAACATTTTAAGCTTTGGGATGAGCGCCTACACCACATTCAACATGCTTATAACTGGGCTAAGCATTCATCGAATAAAAAATCTCCATTTGAGGCATGTTTTGGTTATTTGCCAAAATATCCTTTAGATTTTATCTTTGGGAAGGATGTTTCTATTGATGGTCATTATTACATTGATAGAGCAAAGAATTTCATCGAACAAATTTAGTTAGTGCATCAAATGGTACAAGAACAACTGTTGGGAAAGAGCCAATCCAAGTACAAGACAAGACATGAAAAACATCATGTTGATCACAGTTTCCAAGTTGGAGATGAAGTTTGGATTTACATTAGTAAAGAGAGGCTAAAAGGGGAAAGTAAAAAGATAAAACCAATTAGATATGGACCTTTTAAGATTCTTGAAAAAATTGGTAACAATGCCTTCCATTTGGATTTGCCGCCTTATATGCAAATGTATGGAATTGTTAATGTTGAAAATTTGAGATTGTATGAGATTCCTTTGATTGATGATCAAGGAGAGCATGTTGAGATTCCTTCAATAGAGGATTTCTCGCCAGAATATCTTTAAGAATTGCATGAGGATACAATCCTTGATAGAAAGACAAGAACTTCAAAACGAGGGAAGGTGGAGTACCTTCGTGTTGGTCTCAAAGGAAAAAATCCAAGCAAAGAAAAATGGATTGAGGTTGGAAGGGTGAGGGAACTGTACCCTCTTCTACATATTGACTAAAAGTATCCTTTTGGAGGTCCAAAATATTCCCAATGGGGAGGAGTGATCCAGGGGATCAAAACAATGATAAAAAATCAAAGTGTTTGAAATTGATCGAAAATGGTTTCATTGCATAGATCTCATCCTCACGATCCCAACACATCTTGAATGGACTCAAACTAAGTTTGTATGAGGAATTTATAGCGTTTTGTCATTTTTCCCAAACATGCAAAATTTTCTAACTGTATGTTAGAAAAACAGGTCGCGTAGCAATAAAATAAAACAAATGCAGAAATAAAACACAGAAGATACACAATACAATAGAGACACAGATATACGTGGTTCACCCAGTGTGGGCTATGTCCACCAGAGAAATTTCTAGGTCCTTCCTTTATTATTATCCAGCAAATGAAGGGATACAACCTACAACAAACTCGATGTAACTTCCTCTTCTTTCTCTCACAGTCTCCTATCTCAGAATACAATATTCGCCATGATACATAGCCGCAATAAATTTCCCTCATAAGAGAGGGTTGCCTTCTAGGGAAAAAAACCCTAACGTAACTTCTACTGTTAGATCTGCGACCTTATAATGAACGGTCCAGATTTACAATGAAATTACAATATACTTTTACAAGGCAATTTTTCTTTCGGGGGCTTCACCCCCGAACCCCCGTCGGGGCCCCGATTTCTCCCGAACATCCCAGGACCCTACAGAGGGGGTAACCCCTCTCTACACTCGCACGTGTGTAAGAGTGTACATACTTCTGGGATGTAAATACTTCATGGGGTATAAACATGGCTGAAAACAAAAGACCTCTGAATCAAGAAGATAATCAGGCTCCACAACCAACACTGTACACCCCGTACATGATGACGTGGAAGTTGTCTGTACAGACTATAAAGATGACGTGGTAGGGCTACTGACGAGGCAGGGTGACTGGAGAGATGGTAATGTGGACCAACCAATGGTCGACACATAGTATGTGGAAATTGTTTGGATGGACCAATGTTTGGGTGCCATGTGTCCCACTCAGGGGCTGCCACATGACACCCCCTCGTTGTGTAAAATTTTGTAGGATTCCACTAGAATCAAACCTGTGAACTCCGGATGGGGGAAAGACTTCGTGTAGTCTGGGCCACCAACCCGCCTACAAATGTTTCTTAACCATATAGTGGCATTAAATTTATTTGAATTTTCATAATGGTTTAGTTCGGTGGGAAAAGGGTCAGGGCTAAGCTCCAACCCTTGGTAGCACTCCACAACAAACCTTACCATATGACTGGGGACGTGAGGATGTGGAGGTGCTAGCCGATGGGTGCGGGCAGTTAGCCCGACACCTTGGCCACATGGGCCATACGACCTAGAACTTTGTCAAAAAAGGTGCTAGCCGTTCTAACGGCTTGACAAATCCACCCACAATACAAAACACATGCGGGAGCTAGCTTTGGTTACGCAGACGCTGGGTTTTTTCATAGTGGGTGCATTTTGGCTAGCAAAGAAAACAACTATAGGGGAAAAACTTCTAGGAAGGGTATTCTCTTCAATTTTTGGCCAAACTAGGTGTAGAAAGAGCCCAGTTAGGGGTTTTTGGAAATTCTGAAGCCATTGGAACCATCTATTTTGAATTCTGAGCATTGTAAAGCATTGTTTTAACAATTTTGAGAATATAATGAAAATAACCCATTGGAAGCTGGACCAGGAGATGTAGCCCAAGAGACGAGCGAACTCCTTTATCATTTTTTCGTGTTATGTGATTATTTTGATGGTTGTTTATAACTATTTTTGTTGTTCATTTTAATTAAAAAAACTCAATATTTTCATGTTCTTGCAACTTGATCCAATTTCCCAAGACACCTACATTTTCCACTTGCAATCTTTATACACAAAACTTTATCATTTTCAGATCACTTGTTTGAGGCATTGAGAAGAGCATTACACTCTCTTCCCAATGATTGGTTGCATGCCACATTTAATTCTTTTGTGAGATTCTTGTTTTTTCTCACGGGAATGGTAAATTAAGGGAATTGATTCCTTTATTGTAAATGGGTACCTAAAATGGCCCTTTTTTTCGGGACCCATATCGAGGATTATTTTTCATGATGGATATTTATTATACTTCTCATTCAACACCTTTGAGTAGTGGATTCTGTGCCACTCATATGGATAGTTTTAGGAGTGTAACCATGCATTTGCCTCCATGTACTTCTTTGTTTCATAGTCTCTTGGAGATTGCCACTTTGAAGTGTTTCTTGATTATGTTTTTTTGCATCTTTGCTGCCTTTAGCTCGTACTCCATACTTTAGCCATCGGTTGTGACATCCATTTCCATCATATTTTCCACTCAGTTTATCATTTTGGGGGGATGCCGTGTAATTCTTCCTCGAGTGATTCTTCATGCTTCACCTTTTTGTTCGACATCAACTACTTTTTAAGAGTGATCCTCGTATCGAGCACTAGTTCCTATTTTGACTCGGCGGTTGCAACGACTAGTGAGCCATGCACTCCGGTGAGATGGATTGGTTTCCATAAGGACACTCATTATATGATGTTTTTTTCAATTGTACATGAGTACCCCATCATGATCTCTGAGTCATGACTCATTTAAGAGGATCAGTCTCTTTTCTTGAGAAGTTTGAAATTTGGATTTCTACATTGATCTTTGATGGCGTTGATAGCTTGGGGTTCTTGGTACTCCTCTTTAGAGTTTCAATCATACTTCATGTTTGGAGCTTTCAACCTCCACAAGATTCAATTCTATTTTGATGGTTGATGGTGTTTTCTTCTATTTAAATCCGTTGTTCCAGTTCCTCATCACCACCTATCTTTTTGAAGAATAATTTATGTGATGGTTGTTAATGTTTTCCATTCTTGTGTCTCTGAAACCAATCCTCTTTCGTTTCAGAATTCAACCATGTTCTTTGAGGTTACTTGGCTCTCTTCTTCAGAGTTTTGTTCATACTTTCTGATTGGAGATTTTAACCTCCGCAGAGCCCCTCATGCTCTTTCTTTTCAATGCATCTATGTGGGATTGGATTCAACTCCAATGTCATTTTCAACACTAGCATTTTTCTCTCTTTTGGAGAAGAGCCTTTTCCTACGAGACCCATCTTTTTTCTTTGTTCCTCCCTATGTTTTGATTATGGGGGGGGGGGGTGTTGGTGTGTTTGTTTAGATTGTATATATTTCTAAACACATGACAACTCTGTGAATTAAGCTTACATAGATTCTTTCAACTGCCCATCTAATCTTAGATTTTTGTTGGGCCTATTGAGGAGCTCTCCTTGTAATTATTCATTCGATAAACACAAATTATGCAGATGATTTATAATATGGGTTGATCCTCATATATCCACACATATTAAACATAAGAGAAATAGGTGTACACTGTGTCCATATTTAATACATTTTTGTTTACCTTCATTTAACCATTACCAAAAAACTTTGAAAGTTCACTACCACTAATCTAAATGCACCCCCTCAATCCTTACATTAATTATTGAAGATATAAATTTGCATTCAGTAAATCAACCTTTGTTATGCATGGAGACGAACTACATAAAAAAACTCATTTGTCATCAACCAAGAATCTGACCACATGTTTGTGAGTCGAATCCACTCCATTAGGTTTGTTTCTATCATTTTCTCATTCACAAGAATGTAGGGCTCGCTCGATATAGGGATGGTGTTATTATATTGGTGCTCTACAACCTAGTATAGGAGAGATGTTATCAGATTGGTGTTATGCTAGGTAAAGTTACATTAAAAAAAATTAAGTCTTCTCAATTAAAAAATATAACAGTAATAAAAATAAAGTAGGCCCAATTAAAATAAAACAATTACACTAACCATTACATATTACATACACATATATACTACATACTTACATATTAAAACATCTAAAATATTAACTCCTTCATATTAAATGATAATAAAAAAATTACACCTTAATAAATTTGATCTCTTTATGTGCTTGATAGATCTTGATTTAAGATGGATCTACACTGGTTTATGATCTTTTGAAATTTTGTATTGCAACACACTCAGTACTTTCCATACAGGTTATTATTGTAAATATGAATTTTCACCCCAGTTTTTGTTTTGATATCACTTTATAACATATCTAACCACCTCTATAACACTATTGAAGTGATAAGTATTTCAAACTTCCATACAAAAACTAAAAATTAAGTCTAATACCATTTTGTTTATCCATATCTAATTGGGCTGAAATCCACCTTATAAATCTCCCATACCTTAAGTACAATTATGTTATGAAAGGTTTTATGTGTGTAAACAAAGCAATGCAACTTATACACATTCAAATATTTTATGCATGATTACATATGCATATAATAGAACACCATTCAATTAATAACATAAACAACATTAAACCACCCTTGAGATGAGGCTATGAGTCCACACAATGAACTATTCCTATGGATTTCTCTAATCCTCTCACATAGTCCAATTTCCCAACACTTCATAGTTTGGAAACTCTCACAAAAATTCCAATTCCACTAGCTCGCTTTCCCCTTTAGCCTTCACAATTCAATGAATTGGATACCCTTATTTTCTTTGCAATCCCTCATTATCTCCACTTCCATTTTTTTCTCCAACACAGACTCGCCAGGAAAGATCTCTGCTAGGAATCACATGGATTCTCAACTATCACTAATTCCTTTCAATGCCATTAATTTCTCATGCACAAAGGTATAATTTTTCTTCATGGTTTATATAATATCCATGCCTATCATTTTGTTACACTCATAGTATGGCATGTTATCTTACAAACAAGGTTTTCCCTATAATGATTGGAAAAGAACCCCAAAATAACTAAAAGTCGTGAATTATATTTGCATGCTAACATCTCATCACATGTCTTCTTAAGAAGTCCACATATATCACTTTCAATTAATCTCAAGGTTGATATGACCTAGGACAACAAAAAGGTAAGTGACTTAGGCTTAGAATAAAATATTGATATTTACTTTGGCCCCATTTGAGCTCCTTAAGCCCCCTTTCATTCCTCTCTTGTGGAATCATAGCCATCATGTTTTTTCATTCTATGTCTGCAGCAAGTGATGTATTTTATTATTATGCTCAAGGTACAATATTTAGATATTACATCGCTTGGCTCTCCGCCATTCATCATATACACATATATACAATGCTAAACTGGGGATAAAAACAAGGGTGTTACATTCCCCTCCCACTAAAGTCTACACCATCCTTAGTGCACATCAATATACATATATGCAATAATGTTTACATGAAAATTTCAAAAGAGATGCAGGTATGCCTCCTGCTTCGCATCCTCTAATTCCCATGTTTCTTTTTTTTATGGTTGTATTGGGTCCATTGGACCTTTACCTACCCTATGACTTTGTTTTGGAGCACCATGATCTTCTTGTCTAGTGTACACATTGGCTGCACCTGAAAGTATCCTTTTGTTTCCACTTGAATCAAAGTCCAGTCAATGACATGGTTAGGGTCATGCACATACTCTTTCAATAATGACACATGAAATACATTATGCACTTTCTTGGAAGTAGATAATGCAAGCATGCATGCAACTGGTCCTATTCTATTCAATGTCTCAAATGGACCACAAACTTTTGTTGCTATCTTGGTACAACTTTTGAACTTCAAAAAACTCTTTTTTTGATTCACTTTCAAGAATACATGCTCCCCAATTTTAAATTATTTTAGTGACTTGCCTTTATATTCATAACTCTTTTGCATGTCATGTGTCGCCTTTTAATTTTGCATATATTTTTAATTTCGCTTCCATTTCCTTGACCAAGTTTGGCCCAAGAACTAATTTGTCTGCTATATTGTCCCAAATGATTGGAGTATTGCATTTTGTTCCATATAAAGCTTAAAACAGACTCATATTTAATGAAGTTTGATATTCATTATTGTAATCAAATTCAACCAAATGCATGTAGTCCTCCCACTTGGATGTCATATCCATCATATACATTCTCAATATGTTTTCAATCACTTGGTTAATTCATTGTATTTTCCCATCTATTTGTGGATGATAGGCTATATTAAAATTCATACTTGTACCAAATCCTTTGAATTGTCTTTTTGAAAAGTTTGAAGTGAACTTTGGATCTCTATATGAAACAATTGATTTAGGTACTTCATGCAACCTACCAATTTGTTTCATATAAATTTATGCAATATTAGTTGCCTTATGACTTAATTTAACTAGAATAAAATGAATATATTTTGTTAATTTATCCACCACTACCATTATTGAATCATGTTGCCTTCTTGTCTTGGGAAACTTAGTGATAAAGTCAATGGTTTCCACTGCCCATTTTCACTTTGGAATTGGAAATGGCTTTAGCAAACCTACTATATGTCTGTGCTTAACATTCACTCTTTGGCATTCCATACACTTGGCTATGTAATCAGCTACATCCTTTTTCATTCCCATCCAAAAGTATTGGCTTGTCACTACTCCAATTATCTTCTAGTAACCATGATGTCCAACATATGAAACATTATGTAATTATTTTAATACCGTCTTCCTTAATTCAACATAATTATGAACACACACTTTATTGTTTTGCATAATAATTCCATATTCTTCCGTCTTGTACTCTTTGTATTTCCATTGCACTATTTCCTATTGTAATCCTTCATTTACCTATAAGTAATGCTCATCTAGAATAACAACTTCTAGAATTATGTTATTCAAGTCTTATTTGCACATGCTAATGGCTGTAGTATGCATTGCACACACTCTTCTACTGAGTGGATCAATAATCTTGTTCTCTTTTCATTTGATATGTTTAATATCAAAGTCATACTCACTAAAAATTCTACCCATCTTATTTGCTTTGAATTTAAATTTTGTTGTTCAAATAAATGTTTCAGACCACTATGGTCTTTCCTTAACTTAAATTTTCATCCCATCAAATAATTCCTCCACATTTTCAATGTATGCACTATGGTAATAAGCTCCAAGTTGTGTGGAATAATTCTTTTCATGCTTCTTAAACTTTCTAGACTCATAATAAATTACATGTTCTTTATAAGTAAGAACTCCACCAAGCCCTTCTTTGATCTAAAAATGAAGAAGACTTGAAAAACTTGAATAATTATTGCAAGTGAAATTTTATGTGTTTAAAGCAACCAGATCAATTTGCAACACATAAATAAGGATTACTTATGTAAAATACACATAGACAACAACATAAAATAATGAACATCAGCAAATAAACACAGCAACTTGATAAAGGAGTTCACCCCTCTCCGGGCTACATCTCCTGGTCCACCTTCCAATGGATCATTATTATTAAATTGATCAAAGTTCTCAAAAACATGGTTTACAATGCTCAAAATGACAAACCGACTGCTTCAATGGCTTCCCAGCGTCCCAAAACCCCTGTCTGGGCTCTTCCGGCACCTGAAACAGTCGAAAAATGAAGAAGATAGCCTCCTTGAAGTCTCCCTCTTCAACTTTGCTGTCTCTGGTTCTACAAATCGCACCCTTTGTTCTTCAAACCTGGCTCACATGCTCATTTAAGCGTAAAAACTTGGCACTAGGCGCAACCGCGCCAACGGTGGAAACTGTAGGACGGTTAAGGTGCCTCCAGCCCCTAACCGCCTCGGCACTTGGTCATATGGCTCATAGGACCTTGGGCTCGGCGAAAAAGTGGTTTAACTATTTTGGAACCGTGCAACCAATTGTGTAACTCCCGCGCAAGGTACAACCGCGCGTACACACTTTGTAATATGGTTATATAATATAATATAACCGTGTTATCAAACCGCGCGCAAATATTTAACCGGGCGCCACGTATACATATGTTTTAACATAAAGTTTTGTTGTATGAATTCGCGCCCATAGTCGGATTACCAATGGACACGGTCATATAACATTTGCAACGAAACCATGGGCCGGGGCTAAGCCCCGGCCCGACCCCCCGCCCATATTACAATTACACAAATTTAAATATATACAAACACATATATTAAATAAGAACTATTGTGTGGCCCAATGGCCGGGCGGTTGTGCGAAGGCGTTGGCTTGTGGGGAGGTCCGGGGGTCGAACCTTGCGGCCTCCATTAAGTTTTACACATGAACCCAATAACCAGTTAACAAGTGACACGTGGCGCCAATGAATTGGGCCACGTGTCCTCACTTCATTGACTATCCAATGACACGTGTCAACACCCGATTGGACAACCACTAACCAATAAAAATGCGCCACGTCTTCCACCTGCCATGTCATCATGATGGTACGGCCATGCCACGTGTCTGTATGGACTGTACGGACAGGTACAGTCAGCATCCCAAATTTTTGCCTGTTTGGCTTTGCGGACAGATCGCGATATCTCCTCCATACGGACCCCGTTTGCGAAAGTAAATATACCGTCGGAATCAGGAAGACGAGACGGACGAAATGGAACTATTTTCATCGCATTCCAAGCACTTTGAAAATTGAGCAAAATTTGATCCACTGATCACACCTCCCCATTGGAAAGCTTTTGGACCTCCAAAAGACTATCTTAGTCTATGTGAAGATGAGGGTATAGTTCCCTCACCCTTCCAACCTCAATCCATTTGGACTTGCTTGGATTCGTCCCTTTAAGACCAACTCGCAAATACTCCACATTTCCTCGCTTCGAAGTTCGCATCCTCCTGTCAAGTATGGTGTCTTCCTGCAGTTCTGTTAGATACTCTGGAGAAAAATCATCTATGGACGGAATCT